>AZIM01002755.1:77683-106054 GCA_000516915.1 Ophiophagus hannah | reverse complement strand
TTCTCGGCAGAAGGCAAGTGGTAAGGGAAAGGTGCAGCAAAAGGCAAGTGGGGGCGGGAAGGTGACCTCACCCAGGAAGATCAGTAATGGCAGGGCCATAACGGAAGGCAGGCAGCAATGGCTGGCCTGGCGGGCAAAAGCAGGCTGCAGGCATNGCGGGCTGAGAGGGGCGGGGCCAGCCAGGGGGCCATTTTACCGGTTCTCCGAACTACCAGGAGCCCTAACATCCGGTTCTATAGAACCGGACAGAACCGGTAGAATCCCACCCTTGGAAAAAGGACTCTGCCTGTTAGTTCCTTCACAACTCCTTGTGGTCCTACCCTATTATATCATAGTTATATCCTAATAGACACACTGAACTCATTAGACATGTAATATATTATATACAATGAAATACCTGGCTGTTATATATAAGCATAAGTTCCACCACATTGCTTTTGATGTATATATGTGCCTGTTTACTCTCTTGTAATCCCTTCCTCTTCAATCTGTTCTCTCTGCAAGAGGGAAAAAAGGAAGAAAAAAAGTCTGATAAAGGACAATGTGTACTGACTAATGGCAATCATATGATTGAAGTAGCCTGCAAGGATCATGAATATGGGCATTGGTGGTAAAGTTATTTTTCAGCAACATCATAACTTGGAATGGTCATTGAATAAGGAAGTTGCTAAGCAAAGAGTACCTATATTTTAATTTTCATTAGTCTTCAAAGAAAGACTATAACCTCTTCTCTTGTGAAGTCCATTTTTGCCTCTAATGCTATCAATACATTATTTTCTACCCCAACAAAATATGTCTTGCTTCATAAATACCACTAAAAGCTCTTTGATTACATGGAACTTTAATACGTTTATTGTATTTAAAAACATTAATGGAATAAATCCAGTTGATGTTGAGCACACTGAACTTTCTCCCATTTAAAACAATACTGAATACAGTATGTTAAACCAAATTTAACATACTACATCCAGTTTAATATAATGATTGTTTTATTAATAGTTCTTTGTTTCTTTTCTCATCTCAGCATTCTAAGCAAACTAAGTCAGGAAATAAACCGACATGAAGAAAAAAGAAGCATCTTTCCAAAAAGGTAGGAAGAGTTTAGTGTATTTCTGTTGTAACAATAATAAATAAAAACTTTCCATACTTGCTGCCATTAGAGGGCAGAAGAGGATGCAAATCCAGCTGTTAGGATGAATGGAACTGCTTTCAGCTGTGTCCACTTGATACAGTATTAATTGCCAAACCACATCCAAGAAAGCCCAAATCATCCAGCATGGAACAAGAGATTTAATTTTAAAACTCAGTATGAGTGGCATTAACATATTGCAACAGAACTCATTTTATTAAACACCAGCAGAAACTATTATGTTAATGTGTGTGTGACTTGACACTTACATTCTCTTGAATAGATGCTGGATTTATTCACCGACTTCAGTTGTACAACTATTGCTTATAGGGAGAAATTACCAGGAGTTTCATTCTTGGTTAGCATCCTGAATTAGTTAATCTGAAAGTCCCTCTTTCAGCTTTAATATTTCAGATTCACTAACAGATTCATCAGCAGATTCAAAAACCAAAAACCAGCTCCAAAAACAGAAACGCAATACCTTCTTCATCCTTATTAGGGAGAACCTTGCTTTCCAATCTAATTTCTACCATTTTGGCCTAGCTGGCATCTTGCCATCAAAAGCTGGGGGGTGAGAGGGCAGACAAATGGGCAATAAACATGTATTTGGGAATGGTGAGAAGTAGGGAGGGGGGAATTGACATAGTGAGGAAGACCAGAGATGCACAAAACCAGTTTGTGCCAATCTTCAAGCGGCCTGGGAATGGAATGTGGATTGCTCCAAACATCCAAGCAATTCTCACAACACCTATGCGGCTCTTCATTGGCCAAACTGGTAAAGGGGAAGGGCTGGATTGAGGGGGGGAAATATACATAACATTTTGCATGGGAACCTTAGTTCTAGCCTAACTTTACTGCAGTCAGCAACTTCAGCCAAGTAGATTTGAGGGTCTTTCTTTCCTAAGGGATCTGATCGGGGCAGGTCTGACACTATGTAGTTATAATTGAGAAGGCTCACTTATGAACTATTTTAATCTGTGAATTTATTTTACCGTAAGGGCTTAGATTCTTTTTCCTACTGAGGCAGGAAGTAGGCATTGAAAGTCAGTGTCATGTGCTTCTTTGCAAAATGTAATGCAACACTCAGAATGCTTCTGAGTGTTTTTGGCCTCTGCAAACAGCACCCAAGGAGTGAAATGAAGCGTTAGGGAGTTTCGCAATCTAGTGGTGTTATGTCGTATATTTTATTGCTAATTAGTAGATCTTCTTTCAAGGGCAAAGAACTTAAGGCAGAAATAATATGGCCCTCCATTTTCAGAAACTCCATTCTGACTCTAGTGTTGAGCAGAAGTAAGTGTCATTAATTTCAGTGCCTCAGGCTTTTAGTCTCATTAACTTCACAGCTGACTCCAATGGTTTGTACTAAGAAGGGAGCAAAAAAAAAAAACTCTTTAAAGAAAGCTCAGCTTGTGACAGTGTTTTTAAAGCATCTGAATACTTAGTCTGAGAAGAGACAGAAACTGCAGAAATATCACATAGCAAAACTTGTACAGCTGACTGGATGCGATAGGACGTATCTGCAAAGGCACACACTATCTAGGATTGTTTAGAATGGGTTGTGCTGGCAAAAACTGGAAAAGGTACCATTTTTTGATGTAAGGAAAGAGAGATGGAACTGCCCTTTGGCCAGGGCTGGATTGGGGACAATGTCACATATACATGTCCTCCACAAATGGTAAGCCTGAACAATCATGACATTTGAATTAACCTGTCAGGCACAAGCAAACAGAACTGCTCATGAATTGTCTCAAGCAGAAACTTTATTGTTAGGCAAGTATGTTGCAAGAATTTCACCAGATTGAGTGCATTCCCTTGGGAATGGCCAGACAAGGCTTCAGGAATGCCTACTTCCTGCAGTTTATCTGGAGATTCTACCACACATAACCCAAGTTTCTTATCATTGTCATCACCTAAAACACTAATTTGCTTATTTCCTCTTCTAATTTTACAGAACACAGAAATCTCCTGAGCATACAGGTAAAAATATTTGTTGTGCCTATTCACTGTGCACGAATATTCAGACTTCATGCTGGTAACCATTTTTTAAAAAAAATATTCCTACTTGATGATATGGCTTTGGGCTATGTTGGTTATACTTCAATGTTATAGAAATCAATGCGAAATGTTAAAAATAATGTTTAATTTAAATGATTTCCAAGAGAAATAAATGAAATCAAGTTACCTTGGAGCCAACAGTTTGATACATAACAATGGCTTTTAAAACAATTAAAATTGAAGAGTGGAAGCATTAAATAAAATTTAGCACAAGTGTAGAAACATTTTTCCTACTTCTCATTTAATGCCATACTAAAAGAAAGAATTGGATTCCTGTTTGGTAGCTGTAAACCCATTCATAGTTTGGGCTTGCACCAAAGCCACACAAATTGAACAGATAAATAAAGCAGAACTGTTTACAAAACTTGCCTCTTGCTCATGGTTCAGACTCTCTTGTGTTCATTTTTATTGGCAGGCCCAAGATTGAAGGCTTTCATTCAAAAAAAGATGAAAACAGCATTGCATCATTGCAATGCAAACTCTACCCCTTTCATACTTGGATGTGATGCCACAGTACACATTCAGAAGGGGTGGAAGTCACAACATAGTGCTGCATTTGTTATTTGATCTTTTGAAACTATGATTACCCAGAATCAAAACAAAACTATCTAAGAGGCTTAGTATCGTATATTGTTTCGATACTGATTAATCATAGGCTCTGTTTTCACTTAGTGTCAACTTTCTCCCTTAACCACATGATTCTGCTCTAAAATCCCTCCCTCTAAACCAATGAGACAATTGTAAGTCATGTTTAACTATATCAGTAAGAACATAAAATTAGAATATAATTCAACAATAGCATCAAGGTGTTTAAAATCTGTTATGCTTTGCAACTTATTTCTTGGAGACAAAGTTAGATGTACAATAGGTAATATGATAAGAAGTTAGTTTCTGAACTGGGGAGGAATATTACATATTCCCTTCCTATTAAGTATCCTTAAGTATAGTCGCCTTTCTCTCAGTGTTTACCCTTTTCATTAGTATTTTGTTCAACAAGTTCCTCTGAACTCATCACCTTTCTATTTATGCCGACAACTGCTCTCCAGGCTTCCAGCTGGATATATGAGAGTAGAACAGACATCCACTATTTTATTTAAAGAGGGAGAGGGATCTCTTTAGCCCTTCTCTACTTTAATAATATTCTGAAATGTATGTTAATTGAAGATGCAATAGTTCTATTTTTCCTCATTGTGTGTCCAGAAAATGATGAAGGATAGTAAACTGGATTTTCATGATTTACTTGTCATTTCCCCTATATCAATCCATTTCAATTGTTTTCCTCCAGTTCTGGGACAGTAATTGAAATAGTTGCCTAATTAATTTTAGTTCTCCTTAAAAGTTACACACTGAGCAGGATTTGTCTTCTTCCTGTCTGGGTCTTCCTGGGGATTTCCTGTGTGTTTCACATATCTCAAACATCTCAAGATGTAGAAGGACTTCCTAGAAAAGCCAAGCAGAATCCTGATGAGAGACTAACCATATTCCTGCCTCAGTGATTATCATGATTCATGATTATCTTCCTGACTGGCTGATACCATGCTGAAAGGGAAGAGCAGTAAAACAGAGGAGAAAAAAAATAGCCATGCCTGTACCATACAGTCATAAGACGTTCATAAGTCAGGACAATACTATTCAGGTGGTGATGCAGAACAGACATAACAGAGGCAGGATATGGATTTTCACTGGAAATTTGGAGGGTAAAAAATAGGAAATTTTTTGCCTGTGTTTTTTCTGCCAACATAAAAAAGTGGATGTATAATATTTTAAAGAATCTTTGAGGATTAACTGCAACATTCTAACAAGATGGGAGGCAAGAACATCAGGAGATCGAAGTACAGCTTACAAACAAAGCAAGACATTTTCCTGCCTGAGATGAAAGACAAGATGGCGCTCTCTCTGTCCCATGTACAGACAATAAACAAATAAGCATTTCAATCTTTGTTTCTGTCTCAAAGATTTTTGCCATCCTAGAAAATAAATACTACTTATTTACTTCCTGCTGTATGAATTGTGAAATTCTTTTTTTTAATTAACTGAGGCTATATTATTTCATTATTTCTTAGGATCCTCTTTTTGGTCATATTTCTGCTTCAGCTGATGATTCTGGTATACATTTTCATCACACAATGTCCACAATACAGTATAAGCAGGATCTCAGCTAGTAACTTAAAACATTTGTTAGTATTATCTAATCATGATTGTGCTGATGTAACAGAGAAACCTTAACATTGACTTAACAATGACAAGGTGAAACCAAAAGATGCTGTAAGTCATTGATGGAAAAAATGGCCATAACCTGGTACATGAAATGTCAAAACATGTCTCTTGAAAATTCATGTTCTATCATTTTCAGTGGAGTACATTCAAATATTCAACTGAGACAAATAACATTGTGGAGGGATTATCATGACCTATCAGATACTATATACATGAGCTTTATTAGTTCTGGATTCTCTACCAAGCTCTGCTAACTATGCATTAACAGTTAACTGGAACGATTCCAAAGTTTGATGTTTATATTCTTCTGTGTATTAAGAAATGTATTATTTTTACTGTTTTTCCACAGAATATAAACCAGAGGAAGGTGATGGCTGGTCCTCCTTTGTAAGTATATTTTGGGATTTGAGGCAAGAGTTACATTTGTTTTAAAGAACTCCCAGGCAAAAAATAAAGTTGGTTAACTGAAAATGTATATTAATTTAATTTATTTTTATTTTATTTATTTTTTATTTATGCCGCCCCCTCTCCCAAAGGACCAGGGGCGGCTCACAACTAAAACACAGAACAATAAATAATTAAAAATTAAAAACAGATAAAAACAGATTAAACCCAAAGACAAGCCCNCCAAACAATCAATTAAAACCCCAATTTACAAATTAATTTAGTATGGTTGCTCCGCATAAACAGAAAAATTTACCCATTTCTGTAGCTCTGAAAATGATGATGGTTTCTCAGTGGTAAATATTGATGAAGCTCTAGATAGACATAGATTGTGCACTTAAATCTTGGTTTTAAATAACCACAATAGATATATTTGAAAGAAATGGAATTATAGCAAACATGATAAGACTGCTACTGCACTTTTTCTTTTACTTTGCTAACAGTTTGAGGTTGAAGCTACCATTAAAATGTCACAATGTGTATATTGTAATATTGTTTTTAATCTTTGTAAGCCATTCCGAGTTCTGCATGAAAGCCATAGAGTTATCTATCATGAATGGTCATATAAATTAAAATTATAAATCCAGTTTTTTGAAGAACATTATTTTGTTTAAAAAAGCCCCAAAAGCTAAATGAAGGATGCCTTTCAAATCAGTCATTGGGGAGACAGAAGTATATAAATATCATATTTTTTAAAAAAAATATATGTAGTGCCACAGCAGCTTCAAAATTAAGGACTACATTGTTAGCTTTTCTACCACCTTATCGGAGTAATCACTATAAATAAAATCATTAGCTTCTGGAGTATGTGTATATGTTTGTTATTAAATGTTACTTCTGGTTGTGGCTTGTGATAGAATTCATTCTGTACCCTGAAAGGTAATCTTAAAATGATAGATTGTTTTGGCAAAAGGACACATCTGTTCTGACAGGACGAAAGTGATGATTATGAAAGCCCAGATGAAGATCAGACTGGAGATGGTGTTGATTATGAAACGCCCAATGATCAAGATGGGTTTGAGGAGGAAAATGATGCAGATTATGAACCTCCTCCATCAAACGACGAGGACATTCTCCGCAATGCTATATTTCCTCACAAACCAATTCCAGCCATTTCCGACTACATAGGTAACTATTTTTAATCTGATTTGAAGCAGCTCATTATTCAAATAATTGCGAGGGGAGATGTAGAATGTCTCAGAAGAGATGTGGAGAATTTTTCCTATTGAATTATAATAGCAACAATTTTCTGATTCCTTAAAATAATGCTTTCAAATTCATTCTTTAAAATGTTTACATGCTCTGTCAAGCTGCATTGATGGTTTCTGAAAAGCCACCCTAAATATAAATATAAAAGTAAAAAATTTATATTGGATGTTTTTTTATATTTTTCCTCTATGGAGGCCACTAAGAACCATGTTTATTGTGGCAATGTAGAAATATGTTTAAAAAAATACCTAGCTCACACAACAAAAAGAGCTAAATATATTCTGTAAATGTTCTTGCCTTTGTTAGACAGACCTGCAACAGAGAGGGGTAAAACATCTCTCCAGCCTCCTGTTCCCCCACAGAGGCCTGCCCACAGCCCCATACCAGGAGCATCTCGAAGCAGAATCCATGGGGTATGTTTCTTTGATGTTCAAATAGCTTATTTTCATATTTATTTGAAGGATGAAAGCTTCCTACTTCAGTGGCACGAGGAAATGCTGTATAACAATGTATGCATGTCTGTATAATCTTCCTCACAACATTCAATCAAAGTGTCTTGAATTGTTTGCTTTGAGTATGCTTTAGATACTATGTATCTCAGAGTTGAAGAGGCATTCTTCACTAAAAGTATTCTAAAGTATAAATAAACCCAATCTTGGTTAATCTTGAAAAATAAAACAATAAAAGGCTAATATTTGGATGAGAAACTAGCTAGGCCATAGCATAGATGGGGATGTAAAAAAGTGTGGAAGGAGCCAAAGCAGCAGTGGGATCCTACCTATTTCACTACTGGTTCAATGATTGCGCATGCGTGCATGTGCATCTAACACATGCGCATCTAATGCACGCGCACAGCTTTCCCCACAACAGTTGAGGCCTGCAGCGCCAATCAGCTGAGAGGATAAAGAAGAGAAAAGCGCAGGGATGAGTGGGAGGGACGATCCTACACTTTTCTCTTCTTTCTCCTCTTAGCTGATTGGAGGCTGATTTTTACTACTGATTAGGCCAAACCGGTCGCATACCACCACTGTGCCAAAGGCAAATATTTTATATGTTATTGTCAAAATCCCTAAATAAGCATATACAGGAAGTCAACAGGACTCAATTTTAACTTAAAGAAGAGTTTTTCTTTATAGTTTAACCTACTTCAGTATGCATCTAGACATAAAAGATAATTGTAGAAGGTAGAACGTAAGTGTATATTACTTGCTCATTCTGATATTTGTTGGCATCTCTGGAGGGCACCTAAAATTATTTCAGCAAATTAAAATCAAGTTAGGTACCATATTGTTGAATGCACTCATTTATTTTTTTGTTTATGTTAATGTGCTTTGGCAGACACCTTTCAGTTCTCCTTCAAGCAATAATGACAGTTACAGAGACAAAAGTGCAAATCTCTTTAGACGTAAGTGTGCTTTCTTTCTTGCATTTCCACTATTAAAACATAAAATATTCCTCCTGCCTTCCCAGTATTTCCACAATTCTAATTTGAATTTGATTTTTTTTAATGATAGCATGTTGAATTTTTAAATTAATTTTATTTTGTGAAGGGTTTTTGTTTTATTTATTTGATTTATGAGGAAAAAAGAGGACATCCATAGCACCCAGAATTGTGCTATTCCACCCAGACAGCTAAAGCTATTCTTTAAGTTTAACCAATTTTTGAAAGGAAGTTGTTATTAGAATTCTAAAAATAAGCAAGATGACTTTCAGTTGTGGAAGTAGTACACAGAAATACTAGTACACTATCTGATCCAATATCCTTTTTTGTGTTTCATTCCAGCACCAATTGATCGAAGCAAAAAACCACCAATGGATCGACCTGGGCCAACCTTTGAGAGAGAAAGTCTTGGAGCTGGTAAGCATGTATTCCAGGGGTGGAATTCTACCACCTGTCAGACTGCTGGTTGTTCTATAGTAGAACTGGTGGTTGTTACCATTCTGCACAGTTCAGAGAACCGGCAAATTGCGCCACTGACTGGCCCCACTCCTTCCCTCCCTCCCTGCCCACTCACTCCTTATCAAACTTGCCTGCTAAGTTGCTATTTTTCCTTCCCCCCCGACCATCAGCTGTTCTGCTGTGCCTGGAGATTTAGATTAGCTAGAAAGCAGGANAAAAGCAGAGCTGAACCTTCCTTAGGACTAAAGCTTCTATTTTTCAGTGCAGACTCAGNNAGCAGATTGCAGAAAGATAGATCTCTGAATGAATCTGTTGTTCTGTGAGCAATTCAATCTACCTGCTCTGCTTTGTCTGATTTGGGTAAAAGTTGCTCTTTTTTAAATAAAAAATTCAATATTTATAGAAATATTTATAATATTTACATACAAGCCATGCCCAGCCAGTCACATAACCACCAAGCCACACCCACAAATTAGGCCAGGCCCACAGAACCGGTTGTTAAGAAATTTGAATCCCACCCTGATGTATTCATAACCATCATTTTTTAATTCTGGCCTTTGTTCAGGGTCAGATTTGTTAATTGCCTGAAAAAGAGAGGACACTGGATAAATATATGGTACAGATTATTAGAAAATAGAATAGGAGTGAGATGAAACATATAGCTTCAGAAGAGCACAGTGGACAGTGAACACAATGGCAATAGCAAGAGATTTTTTTCAACTGAGGTATAATTCTGATGAGTCTACAGGAAGGTTGTTAGAAATATCAGAGGTTTTTGTAGTGCATGATTCAAACCAGAGAAAATTGGATAAAGGTCAGAAAACAAATTTAGAGCGGGTGTATAAAGCTGAAGATAAAAAGTGTTATGTCTTTGCAAGAACATTTTAATGAGACTCCATAATTTTGTTATCAACAAGGAAGAGTTTAGTTGATTGATCTATCAAATAAAAAAACAAGACACACCACCATGCTTAAGGCATGTTTAATGGACTTTAACAGTAAAGCAGTTTCTCAAAGGGCACTATCATTTCTTTGGCATTCCAGAAAGAGAACATTTCAATCTGCAATCTCAATTTTCTTTACATTTACATTTAGAAATGAAGTTAAGTTAGTGCAAATTTGCAACTGTGACTTGTGTTAAGATAATGTATTTGTCTCAGACTGGCCAATTTGCAGATTTATTTATGCCAACATTGTTATCACTGTAATTATGATGTGAAACATTTCTACAGAGTTATTGTGCATGGTGACAGGGCTGTCAAGGGTTGCAGAAACAACAAACTACACTGATGGTTCCATTCTCAATGCTGGGCCCCTGTGTTATCCTGATTTCAAGTCCTCAAGCACAGGAGACAAGGCACTCCACCATTAAAATGTTGCTTACCACAAGAAATTCCTTTAAGATTTTCTTTTTTAAGGCCTAGTTAGGGATGCAACATGCAAGCTGTCCACAGAGCAAGATAGGAGTGCTCTACAGCTAAGTAAAACATGAATGCAGGTAGTCCTCAGCTTATAACAGTTCATTTAGTGACTATTCAAAGTTACAACAGCATTGAAAAAAGTTTCATTCGTATTTATGACCATTGCAGAATCCCCATGGTTACGTGATCAAAATTTGGATGTTTGGGAATTGACTCATATTTATGATGGTTGCAGTGCCCCCAGGGATTGTGTGATCTCCTTTTGCGACCTTCTGATAAGCAAAGTCAATGGGGAAACTGAATTCACTTAACGACTGTGTTACTAATTTAACAATGGCAGTGGCAAATGTGGCAAAAAAGTCGTAAAATGGGGCAAAACTCACTTAACAAATTTCTCACTTACCAACATAAATTTTGAGATCAATTGTGGTCATAAGTTGAGAACTATCTGTATTTTAACACGTTCTATAAGAGATAAAGGCATTAGATTTTTGTTTTCTTCACAATGACATGGTAATATCCTTCAGCTTTCTCTTAAAGTTAATGTAACCAGAGCAGCACTGTCTAGTTTTCTGAGTCCAGTGATGAGTAACTAACTGTTCTTCCCTCTTTTCATTCATTTTTTTCTTAATTCAGGCAAACGAGCTTTTCCTGAAATGGTAAGAGATGGCTTCATTTTAGTAAATTCCTACAATATTTTAGCTTGTTTTTTCAGTTTTCTTTAAATGTACTCTTGCTTTTCTTTCTTTCCAGGCTCTGACACCAAAGCTCAGGTAACTGTTTAATTTTCTGTAAAGTAAACTATCAAAATTAGCCAAAGAAACACAATATGAAGAAATTCACTTCCAAATCCTCTTTCTTTCTCTCTTAGATCTCTGGCAGAAGACTTGGCAAAGATACAGAAGCCTCCTCTACCACCCACTGATAGATTCGAAAAAAATAGTCCTTCTTCTAGAAGAATGCCGCCACTCACAAAGTAACTATATCTGTAAAACATAAATAACTCAACATTAGTCTAGAGAAGTGCTTTGTGCTGATGGGCTATGTCTCTGAAAAACAATTCTATGGACTTGTTGTTAGCAAAGTATCTTCTAATGTTCTTTTGAACATGCTCTGAATGCCACACTTTGGTTTTTAAGCTCTTAGATAAATAGCAGAATGTCACACGACTGAAATGCAAATAGGTATTGTCAGTAATCCACTTTGAAAGATGGGAATATAAATGATATAAATGATTCGCATAGAAATTCCTTCCTGGACTGTTTCCCTCAACTATCAGCACTGCCTCCTAATACTAGTAGTCCTTGTTTAGTGTCTACAACTGAGACCGGCAACTCTGTCATTAAGCAAAGCAATTGCTAAATGAAACCATAACTATGCTTATGATGTTTACCTCTACTGAAGTAAATGCAAGGATTGGCCACAAAATTACTTTTCCATTATCATAGTAACTGTGAATGGTCACTATATGAAACAGTGGCTAATTAAGACTACCTGTTTTGGCTTCTAAGTTCCTTATTTCCCCTTTAGGTTATAAGCACTATTACAACTAAAACAACTTCAGGAAAGTAATTTATGATTTATTATTAGTGTTAAGTTTATATGCCATTCATCACACAGTTTGAGGCAACTCTGTCAGAGTTTGCAGCAATCCAACCAGCACACAGTAAATAATTCAGCAGGGTTCATTTATAGAAGAAACTTGTTTATATACAATAATATAAAACATGATGCATATATACAATATCCATGCAGCTCTTTCAATGTGGTAGCAAGTACAAGGACAAGAAGCAGAAGCAATCAGAACCACCAGAACTAAAGCACAGAAACACAGATATTACAGAGGCAATATTGCAAGGACAAAGCAACTCTTATATACAAATCAGTCAAGCTAAGCCATGCCCATGCTCTGAACTGGCTGTGTCACCAAACAGTCCCCATCGGCTGACCTGTTACCATGTCTATTCCAATTCATGAACTCTTATACACTGACAAACTCTGAATTTAGAGAGGAACAGAGACAGGGCAAAGATTCTATGGCTAGTCTTTGCAAACAGTGCTTCCCTTTAAATCTCGAGCACGGGTGACAAACTCGTGACATCACATTGCCATCACATGATGTTTTGTGACGTGTTTTCCCTTCCCGGAGCTAGGGTGAGTGTGGCCTGCATGTGACATATCCAGGCTGCAGGATACCAGTTTGACACCCCTGTCCTTGAGTGTTTAGATTTATCTGCAATGCACAGGTAGTTATTGACCAGACTACCAGAATTGAGAATATATGACCAGAATTGAGCCCCAAATTTCTGTTGCTAAGTAAGACATTTGTTGAGTTTTGCTCCATTTTACAGCTTTTGACACAGTTGTTACTGCAGTTGTTAAATTAGTAATACAGTTGCTAAGTGAATTTAGGTTCCCCATTGACTTTGCTTGTCAGAAAGTCCTAAAAGTTGATCACAGAACCCCAGTACACTGCAAATGTCATAAATATGAATCAATTGCCAAGAATCTGAATTCTGATCATGTGACCATGGAGATGCTGTAACGGCCGTAAGTGAGAAAAATGGTCATACATCATTTTATTCAGTGCTGTTGTAACTTTGAATGATCACTAACAAACTGTTATAAGTCGAGGACTATCTGTATATATTGAAAAATTAATTTGCAATGTTGGACAAGCTACTTGTATACACGCTAATGTATTGGCAAAAATGGAGTCTGCATGACATATTAAAGCATCGTTTCTTTCACCATACTCTAATTAATCATCACTAAGTTATAAAGCATCGTTTGCAAACCACAGTGTCGAGTTCATACTGCATATTAAACCATAATTGCTTTGGTTGATTTTGGTATAATATGTTGCATAAACAAAGGTACTAAGTGAAGATTTCATACTTCAGTTTTCTTGTTTAGGTTCTTAAGGGAAGAGCAACTACTGCACTCTTTTGCCCAAAATAACTTTTCCTTGTTTAGAACAACAGCGAATTACTTGGAATCAAAATGCCATTTTAGTTACTGATCATGCAAACCCATTACTTGGTATTTCTTTTTTATTTGATTTTTTTAAAAAACAGATCAACGGTTTTTTTATTAAATAATACTTGCAGAAACTATTAGTAATTTGACTTGTTTTCTAGGAGCAATCAGATGCTTGAAAGACAGACAGAAGTAAGTATATCTATATGAAAATGTCATTTGTAGCATTTTTTCCATTTAACAACCCTCTTTTACATTTTCTAATTTGAGTCTCACTAATCCTTGAACTAGTTTATAGGATGTCTTTGCTGCCTTAATATACTACAATACGGTTAACGTAATGGATAAATTAGTAGCAGTACATTTAACAATCTGGGTTTTTTTTCACAATATATTTAATACCCAAATAGTGGAAGATTTAAAAACAGAACCTCCCAAAATTATGCTACCAAATATAGCGTACAGTAGAGAGAAGAAGGTGTCCATCTTGAAGATGATAGAAATGGTTTGGCTAAGCTGGTAAACATTACCTTGCATTCCACATGCAAGGGCTAGTCTGATCTGAGATCAACACCAGCAATGGGGAAAATGCCTATATAATTGCAAGCTAAGGCAATTACTGAGTAGATCAGATCAGGAAACAAATTCCCCAGGAAGGCTAGAGTGATACTTTAACAGTTTGCAAGTCTGACCGTGCTTCTCCTTTTCTCCCTCATCTACTTCAGTCAGAGGGGAATTTTCCTGAGATTCCTCTTAATACAGGTAGTCCTCAATTTATGACCACAATGAAGCCCCCAATTTTTGGTTGTTAAGTGAAACATTTGTTAAGTGAATTTTGCCCCATTTCACAACATTTCTTGCCACAGTTATTAAGTGAATCACCATAGTTGATAAATTAACAACCTGGTTGTTAAGTGAATCTGACTTCCCCATTTACGTAGCTTGTCAGAAGGTTGCAAAAGGTGACACATGACCCCTGGGATGCTGCAATGGTCATAAGTATGAACCAGTTGTCAAGCATCTGAATTTTGAACACATGACCATGGGGATGCTGCAAAGTTGCAACTTTGAAAACGTTCATAAATCACCTTTTTTTAGTGTTGTTGTAACTTTGAATGGTCACTAAGTGAACTGTTGTAAGTCGAGAACTATCTGTACTATCTCTCATCCCAGGATTTAAGGAACACTTCCACCGTTTATGTTTAATCAACAGCTTCTGAATACTGTATTTGTATCAAGGCCCTCTCCCTGGATCTCTACAAAGGGAAGTTCTATAAAGACAGCTTTGTGGTGTTTGTTTGAGAGCTTGAAGACAGATGGGTTCCAATTGGCAGAGGTTCCTATCTTCCTGCTATTCACGATTGCCCTTCTACACTGCAGTCAAGGCTCTATAGCACCTTGGTGATTTTCTTCCAGTTCCTGAAAGTTCCTCTAGGTGACTCTGCTGCTATCTTGCATAGGCGACACCTGTATTATTTTCTCCCCCACCACTATAAGCGAAGAATAAGAATGGGAGCAGATGGCTGTCTGGCTGCCATTTTTCACGCTTCCACCCGGGCTAGTTGGAAGGAATGGTGATAGTTAAATGGAACAATAGAGGCCAGTGAAGTGGGCAACAAAGTAGTGTAGAAATGCTTCAGAACATATTGGTGCAAAGCTGGTGTCTGTATGTGTGGAAGTATCTTCCCTTATATTGCCACAGAAATAGTATCTAGGCAGAATAACTTTGGGTCACTGTGTTTGTTCATTCTCCAGTTTCCTTTTGAAAACAATGATGCCCCAATCAATTTGATGCCAAAGGGTTTTGAAAAAGAAGATTGATCTTAAATATCCATTCTTTCTTAGTCCCTAAATAAAACATTTCAAAAATCACCTTTAGCAAAACAAAGCTAGACCTAAAACTATGCTTAATTAAACTACTGCTTGTAGTTTTAATTACAAAAGTGATGCCTTATTAAAATGATGTCTCAATTCTGGCAAATTGGTTATTATGACAATTATTGAGGGAGGGAGGGAGGGAGGGAGGGNAGGAAGGAAGGAAGGAAGGAAGAAGAAACATAGGGTACTATTTTAAAACATTTCTTTCCCCTTCTAAGATAATTCCTAGTACATCACTCATATGTATGCATGCATGAATGGATGGGTATGCACATACATATGCGTATGATACATTATTTTGATTTCTGTAAATTTTGTACAGATTATGTTGACATTCTGAATAAACCAATTCAGTTAATCAATAAAGAACTGGCAATACTAATATTGATTTATTTATATTTTTTTCAGATGGAATCTGACAGTACGTAATGTTTTATGTTTACTTTATTTTTATTATCCCCAGTGTATCTATTTTCTGTTTTAAAAAAAAGCAGTAAAGAATGACACCAAACATTTTTTCAAGGAAAAAAAAGAGTTCTAGAGAAGGGTTTGAAAAAAAATTCCATGGAAAATAATAAGCAATTTGCACTGAATCGCTTTCAAGATTATGCTACTACATTGCTAGCTATAGTATATGCTAAGAATGCTGTCAAACTACATTTTATATAAAATTATGAGAAAATTTGGAGCCAATGGTGGCCATACAATATGGACCCAACTTATTAGAAGTCTTAGTAGATGTTCGTATGGAAATAGGATTTACTGTCCTTGCATAATTATTTTGCTACAGCATATAATATAGCTCATATGAATGAATAAGAATGTAAAAAGAGTCCAAACCCAGCTTAGTTCAGCATTTTGTTTTTCACAATAGTAAACTTAAGACCTTTAGGGTGCTCAATATCAGGAGATGGATATATTCCACACTTTTACCATTGCTCCCCTGCAAATTCTATTTGGAAGCAGGCTGTCCCTAAGTGAGAGATAATCTTCAATCTTCCAAGACCAACAGCTCCTAATAAGCCTGTCATCCAACCATTTTTTCAATTTCTTTTATCACCATTCAAGAAAGGTGATTATTATATTTGCAGTTATTCATTCCACAAGTTAACTGTGCATGATGTGAAGAACTTCATTTTGTGTGTTTTAAATCTTGTCCAATAAAGCTCTATTGTATGGGTTTTGGACAAATGTTTTGAGGTAATGACAAAATCTCCCTAATCATGTTTTCTGTACTATGTTTGACTTTATATCCCTAACTCATGTCTCCTCTCAGTTGCCTATTTTCCAAGCTAAAAACTTGCACATGTTGTAGCCTTTTCTTTCAAAGGAGGTCTTTGAGCCTTCAGATAATTTTGGTTGCCTTTCTCAGTAGCCAAAGATGACTACCAGACTAGCAGGCCCATCAGCAGTATTCTAAGTGAAGATGTACTATAGATTTGATAAGAGTGTTACTGTGTTAGCATTTTAATTTTCAATCCCCTTTCCTAGTAATCCTTAGCATGACATTGGCCTTTTTCACAGCCAGTCATATTTTTTGTCAATTGTTTGTTATTGCTCTTTTCTGTAGATATTCTCCAAAGGCCAGTTCCACTGCCATCACCCCAGCCCTTCAACACCTTTCCTTCCAGAACCACTAAGTCTAATATAATTCCTTTACCACCCAAAATGAAGCCTGATCTACACACAGAAAGGTTGGTTGAATGAACCGTCAACCCAAAGTACACAATTAACTTATGCTGCAATTATTATTCATCATTTAATTATATAAATAATATTCTCCATTTTAATAGTTAAGTAGTCTGAAAGAAGAAACTTTCATAATAATATATTTAAGATTTTTAATCTAAAGATGTTCCACTGCAATGGAAATCCCATAGGCCAATAGCTAAGGCTATAATAATTTATTATTTGTTTATAAAACTAACAAGCAAATTAAAATGTTTTAGCATTGGTCTGAGACTGCCAATTATGTCTTTGTTTCTATAAAGAACATAGAAGAAGAATGGAATAGAAACAGGAAAGGAAAATATAGCTTCCCTCTATGTTCTTTATAGAAAGAAAGAACGAGGTGCTTGTTTTAGCCATAGATCTACTATAGTTCTCGTATTAAAAGCTTCAAGGCACAATTGAAAGGTGTCCAATGGAAATATATTTTTAATATTTATTCACGCTATAAAATTTCACTCTGGAACAATAGCAATTTGAAAATAGTGGCTATACCCCTATTTTGGAAATCAAGAGTACCATCTGCCCCAGTAATATGGTGATCCCATCTCTTCCTAAGAAGATAACAGTGGTTCATCACCATTCCTTTCTTAAGAAACCAATGCTTGGACCCAGTCTTTGGACCAAAAATTGGGCAATTTTGGTCCTGTGTTCAAGCTGCCCATTTTAGGGGAAGTCATTCAGAAGTTGATCAGAATGCAGCTTCAGAGAAACCAGAATACATCTGGACATATTTCAGTTGGATTAGCAATGTAGTTATAGTATTGAAGCAGAATGTATTGCATTTATGGATGATCTCAACTGAGAACAGTCTTTCTTGAGCTTTCAATGACTTTTGATACTATCAATCATATCTTTCTGGATGGGCTAAGGGGGTTGGGATTTGGAACACAATGTTGTGGTAATTTACCTTCTTTTGAGATCATTTCAGTCAATGTTGTTGGAATAGAAAGGCTTTATCCTATGTCTGGCTTTGCACAGATCCTTAGGAAATTGGATAAATTTTAAAAAGTTTAACCAACTGATTGCCAATCAAGTCTCTAAATTATTTCAGTTATTATAAAAGGAATGTGCATTACTTAAAACTGAAATGGTAATACCGTATATTCCATTAAAACATCTCTTGTCTTTCTGACATGATCCAGATGTACTTTTAATGTACTATCAGCATTATAATTTGCCTTAGATTACTCTAAAACTACATTTTTATAGAAATATTGTAAATATTAGTTGCTTGCAAGAATTCTCGAATAAAGGATAGCAATAAACATAATTTCTGGTTTACATATAGTGAAGATTGTAAAAAAAGGAGGGGGGACAGCAAAACTTAACTTCTTGATAACACTACTGTTCATACAGCTGGAGATTAAGAGGGTACTGTATCAGAATTCATCTGTGTATCCCAACCAGTCTTTGTTTTCATTATAGCATTCCCTCAAGTGCATCATTACCATCACGTCTTCTGCCAAGTATGTATTTTAGAAATATTTTATGAATGTTGAGCTTGCATTTTGAGATAATCTACAGATACTGAAATCTAGTATTTCATTAAATCTTATCAGTTGGAGAACCATAAAATATTTGTATTAATGCAAATTTATAAAGCATCAATGATCTGTGTGTCGCTACAAAGGAATATGACAAATAAATTAATGAAATAAAAACAGAAATATGCATTCACCCAACAATTTTCACTATTCTTTTTTGTACTTTCCCATACTTGCAAATCAGGCACAACTTCATTTATTGCCTTTTGTTCTAGATTTGAACTAGTGATATAATTATATATGTAGCTATTCTACATGCCAATAAACATGGGTATTAAATATATGAGCAATTAAGGTGACCCGTGTGGGGACATTTTACATATATAAAGATAGAGGAGTACCAGACAGAGGTGTAACATATGTATATACATTACAATGAAAGAGAATATTTGTGGTGGATTTTACAAATGGAAAATTTGGGAAATTTCCCCATCTCTAGTAAGCTATCAATGTATTTATGTTTAAAAGTTGGGTGATATAGTTTGTATACTATATTTAAGCTACAGCAAAACAGCCTTAATCTAAATCTTGGTGTCAATATGAAGAACATCTGGTTCACTCAAAATAGATTCCTTAACTATATCTCAGTATGAATTCAGTGGACTATCTTTAATTTCTAAACACATTTAATGTTTCTGAAGGTAATCTCTCCAGAACCTTTTCCAAAACTCCAGCAGATGGCAGACCACCATTACCAATTCCCAATAAACCAAATGCAGAATTTCCGAAAGCTGATAATGAAAGAATGGAACACAGTCATAAGGTATACAAAAGTTAAATACTGGCACATGTAAATGATTTATTCAATAGAATCTCAGACCCAGCTGATACATATGAAATAAAGGGAGCACTATATGGACATAAGATGTTAGCTAAGGTAAGTTGAAGTCAAGGCAAGTTGAAGTCAATAGTAAAAACCAGCAGGAAGGTATCTGTTTTTACTATTTAAATAAAATAAAAAGAGGCTTTGTAGGAAAACTTGTAAAGAAACTTGTCATATGATCCCCTTTGCATAAAGTAGAAGCTTTTTTTATAATATCTGTGGCCTGCAGAGGTGGGAACTAGATCTGTAAGAAGACCACATTTAAACCACACATCAAAACTTGCCTTCTCCTGAAGGCACATGCCAATCCATTCACATATTCACTATCATGATTGGTGGATAGGTTCTTTCCAGCTGTTTACTCCAGAAAAAAATAAACCATATTTAACTAATCATTTTGCTTAACATGCCCTGCACACATGAAATTAGGACACCATCATTGGTTGGTGAGTGGGAAGAGACTAAAACATAAGGAAAGGAAATCAGCAATGGGGACAACAAATTCCATCCTGGTATAAAATTACAGCAATCAAAAAATAACTACTATTTGTAGTTATTTTTAATAATATTTTAACTTAGTAGTTAGCTAACGTATTTGATAAACCCCAAGGAGTCACTGGTATTAGAAAAGGAGAAAACCTAACACAGCTAAGAATGACTTGACCCTGTCTAATCATGGACTAGGGACATGACAAAGAGGTTTTGTGATTGTGATGACAGGCAGACAACAACGAATTTGTATACCTGTCCTTTGTGTCCTGATTATTGTACACCTGAGGATCTCATGGCAGTGAGATGCAGTTAATGTTGCATTGTTTCTGGGCAAGATCTGTTTGACCTGTACATATTTTAATGTTTCATTTTATAGTTTACATGTTATGCTGTGCAGTAACTCAGACACATGCGCAACTCACGTTATGCTGTGCAGTAACTCAGACACATGGGCAATAAATCATACATCACAAGACTCCCTTATCTCCTTGCTATAGAAACAAGATAACATATTCTAGCAGACTCTGGAAGCTTTACAGACAAATCGAAAGAACGCAGTGACATAGCATGCCTTATTTTAATCAAGATGCTTCCGCCATGAATAAAGAAAGAAAGCAAAGAAAAAAATGTAGCAGGGCGAGGAGAGAAGTTGAAGGAAATACCTCTGGATAAAGTGAAAAGTTCCAAATACTAAGTTGGTAATTCTATCTTAAGACAGAATTTGGACAATTGCATAGAAGTATTATTAAGTAAATACATTAAGTAAATACAGATGCAAAATATTTTAGAATGGCATCCAAAAGCCATGGAGGATAAACAAAACTTTTTCAAGAAGATGTAATATAATTTGTTTATTTATATTAAACATATATATTTAGCAACATAAGCAAAATCAGCTCCTAGCAGTTGAATACTTTTGGGATTTTAAATGATCGTTATGCTTTCCTAAATACATTTCAAAATTCCATATCCATGTTTATGATAATAAACACATCTTTCCATTTCTTTTTTCATTTGGCTGACTGATCATCAGGGTCAACAAAATCAGAAGTGGTATGTTGCTGATATCACCCGGTCAGATGCAGAAGTTGCGCTTAGAAATATAAACCAGGTAAAGAGTTCAATGATTATTGTCTGTATGGATCAGTATTTTTCAACCCCAGCAGATTTAAGAGGTGTGGGTTTCTTGCCAGTGGGTATTCTGGGAGCTGAAATCCACACATCTTAAAAGTTGTTGAGGTTGAGACACTCTGGGANAATTGGTAAATGCTTAAAAATGCAATCAAAATTTATTTCAGTTATTTATGTATTTTTAATCTATAAAGCTGTTGTGATGACATATTTTCTAAAAAATGTTTTAATATGTTACTTTTTTAGGATGGTTCATTTTTAGTAAGAGACAGCTCCAAAAAATCAGTTGAGCAGCCGTATGTTCTAATGGTGCTTTACCACAACAAAGTTTACAACATCCAGATACGTTATCAACCAGAGACTCATGTCTACTTCTTGGGAACTACCTTGAAAGGAAGCGAGGTATGCTGTGGCATCATTCTCTTAGATCCATAATCTTTCCAAATATGGAGGCTTATTAAGTGTAAGACTTTCTAAAGTCAGTCAAATTGCTCCTCTCTCAGATGTTCTACAAAATCTGTATATATTAACTGAGCAGAATCAAATTTATAAAAATGATGAAGTTATCCATTCAAGCATGTCCAAATCTTGGCCATTCTATGGGCCAGGTCTCTCCACATCTTCTGATCTAATATTTCTATAAAAATATTAGTAACTAAATAAAGATCCATTCATCTGTCCTAAACTAAATAAGTCTATAAAATGAATTTATTGTAAAGTAGGCAAAATGAAGTTGTTTGAACTTTTTTTTTCTGTTACAAAAGTAACTGAAAGGTATTTTGCAAATCACACAGGACTTCACCTCAGTGACTGATATTGTTGATTACTTCAAACGAATGCCCCTTCTGCTGATAGATGGAAAAGACCGATGTTCAAAGAAGCAATGCATGTTAACGTATGCTCCTGGAACTCTTTAGAAGTGAAAATGCATGAAGATCAAGTTCAAGCTCAACTTTGTCTTTTCAAATTAAAGGAGTAACTGATCTGTGTTGAATGAACTCTAGATTTATATTAGAGGAGTTATCAATTTGTGTTAGATGAACTGAGATAATTTATCTGTTTTTTCATATTATACTATGAAGGTTGCTATTATATTATCTCCCCCCCTTTCCCTTTGGTATGAAAGCCATTAAGCACATTCATTTTTCACTGAAAAAATTATAGGTGTGATATCCATTGATTAAAATATACTCTGTAGAATGTCTTATTATTACTGAATATTTTTTTTCAAGATGAAGAAGTCTTCTACACTATAGTTCTATATACATTTTCCATATAAAGGTTTAGTAACAGATTCATTCAAGAATAGCTTAACAGATATTTCATGATGTTATCAAACCCAGCATCCCTGCGAATGTTTGTTCTTAGTTTGTTTATTTTTGTTTGAGTTTGTTTATTGAGTTTCATATACAATGGCACTGGTTAATTGCAATCAGCAAGAGTCAAAGGATTTTTTTGTGTGTGTGGTCATTTTTACTTAAATATTTGTTAAAGAAATGATAGTTTCTCTTGCAGTCTTCATTTGTATCTTTCCAACAAACCTATTGTATATTAGGATTTCTCATAATATAAATACGTTTTTATTTTTTATTGTTCTTGGAACTATGAAATGTAAATTAATTTCTGTACCAATCATTCAAACTGGGGATAGGAAACCCTACAACCAATCATATAGGGTTTCCTGCAAGAGGAGGGGATTGCACTAGAAGACCTCAAGGTCACTTCCAACTCTGTCAGTCTGTTGTTATTGTTATCTACATTACCTTTAATTGCCAATCTGACCTACTATGGTAAGAAGTGTATTTTTATTAAACTGCCATTGCAATTTGTCTGGATTGTATTTATTGGTCATTAAGATATTATATCTTGGTGCCTGAGTTAAACTGAAGAACTGTTCTTATTTTTGTATATTACTAAAGAAGTTGAAATGACACCAAATTTTTAATGTGGACATTTCATAATGTATCTCACAAAACGGAAAAATGATGCATTTTGGGTAGAATGTGTTGATTTGTTGAAAAAAATATTTTAGTGACTTAAATAAACCAGTTAGTCAACAACCGTTAATTATATTCTTCTTGAACAGGGCCAGAATATTAAGATTTTAAACTTTTATGATAGTAGAAGAGTGGTGGAGTCTTTGATCTCCCTGTTGCATATTCTCCCTGTTGTATATTCTTACTTTATCCAAAATAACAAGAACATTTGAACATCACACAAAAGCATATTGACTGTGGTGTCAGGAAATTATAAGGAGCCATAGACTTTCTGTTGTCTAAGATACAATGTTTGGGGGTATTTGTCTCCAGTTTATTCATTTAGATGAAATAAGAATTCACTATTAAATGTGATTAAAACTAATTATGGAATGAACAAAGTCTGAAGCTTTCTATATTAAACAAAACATGACTAAAACCAACCTCATAACAAGCTATGATTGGAAGGGGAAAAAAAGGAGTAAAAATTTCTGAGCAGAGGAGTAAAAGAGGGAAGGGGACAGATTTGTGCAAGCCCTCAGTGGTTTGGTCACATTGTCCCAAGCAAGAAGTCATCTGATATTTCAAATGAATGAGGAATGAGCCCCCTTCCACCTGAACAGAAAACATTTCGATGAAATTGATTAAATGCTGGTAGTTTGCTTTTTTCTTCCCCCAGGAAAAGAATTATGAAACATTTACCTGTCAACAGTTGCATCAATTTTATTTAATACACAATCATTTTAATAATGAAACATTCCAAATTAAGAATATAAAAATTGAAATATTTTATAATTCTTATTGAAACAATATTGAATATTTATTAGATTATTTATCTAAATAAACAAATACATAGCAAGAAATGTATACATGTTTATATAATCTGAAAATAGGCATGGCTTTTATGTTCTGAAAAAAATATTTTGTGACAAAATATGCTGGGTCTTTTTCACAATACAGAAATATTATCTTAAACAGAGGACTCAAGTATTTTAAAAAAACAAAAACAAATCTCTCTTTCTCTCTGCTCTTATGCAATGCAAACTCACTGCTTTCATGTAAAATGCTGGTAAAAAGAGTAAGAAAATGTGAAAAGCATTCTTATGTGATGCCAGCTAATATATCAATATTTTAGTAGCTCAAGCTTAAAAACCAATACTTCTAACTTCTGATACTCAATTACAAACATATTCACAGAAATATTTTAAAGGACATTATGACAAGAGACCATTAAGAAATCAGTAAAGTTACCTTTCGCTAAATCATTTTAAATATTGATGTTTTAGACAACAAAACTACTGGAGAGATGCTAGCAAAAATAATGCTCAGTTTTTATTCTTGAACTCTTCTTGACTCTTTGTCTCATTTTCTCTTGACGCATCTGCTTGAGCAGGATGGCTAAAGTTCAGAAGAAGATCACAAAGCAGGAGTTCAGTTTTTACTGCAAAGCAAAATTTGATTTTGTCTTTAAAAATCTGTACATTGTGTTGTTTCTCTGTATTATCTTATGTGCATTTATTGCTCTAAGGGATAATAATATGACTGCTTCCACAATGCAATTTGGATAAAAAGGATGAGAAAGAAAAGCAATGGCTTTTAATGTTATATTGTGATCGGGTATGCATGACAATATTATATTGTATTCTGCATGCTATTTTTAATACTTCCCATGAGGAATAGTCAAGCAAGGACACCATCACATTCCAGTTAAACTCCCAACTGTTAAAGTTGGGAATCTTTAGAAAATAACTGAAGTGGAAGGGAAAGCTAGAGGGAAAATGTGAAATTGGAAAGAAAGTAGTTCTGAAAATATTTTCTTGAAATGCAGGTGAATATATTGTGAGGAACAGTAGGGACATTCCTCTGTGGGAGTACTACAGAACATTAAAAAAAAAACCCAACAATTAAAATTCATGCTTGTAGATTCTAGTCATTTTAAGGCCACCTACTGATTTACACAAACTGTGGGTACAGTACATACAGTATTCTTCATTTCACAATTAAACATTTGTGTTAACATTACTAATGCCATGGTTTATTGCCATTATCACAGGATTTATGTAGAAATTCCTGACACTATGCCACAAAATGGACTGGAAGGCCTCACAAAATTGGCAAATTTGAGTTATGCATTGAAGCAGCTGAAGACCAATTGTAACTAAACAGCCCCCTCCCATTCCTTAATGCTATTATTGCAAGGAGTGTTTGCATTAAGTAATATTTTCTGCTGTCTTTCTGGAACCACAACCAAGATGCAGTGATTCCAATAGCTTTTTTCTAGGTATTGGTGACCTAGATGCAAATCCTTGCTCAACCACAGAAGCAATTCACCAATTCAGTAGCTCCTAGCAAATTGGTATATCTCAGCCTAATCTAGTGCCAGAATGCTATCATAAACTGTTAAAACTGTTTCTCTGTGTGTGTGTGTTTATGATTGTTCATTACATAAGAATATTGACTTAGCAATATTGACTTTACAGCTTCTACTCTCTTGCATTATAAAAAAGATAATTTTTTTAAAAAACTAATATACATTTAGAGCAGGGTTCTCCAAAGTGGTCAGTATCGACCCCAAGACTTGACGGTACTATCCATTATTGTTATTAGTATTAGTATTAGTTAAAGTAGCATTTACTACATTGCTTTTATATGATAAATGGTTTAATGAGCTGAAGAGTTTTGGGACCCCTAATTCAAAGAAAGAAAAATATTCATATTCATATCATTTTTCATTTTATATCTTTATTCTGTCTGTGCATTAGAAATTACCAATAAGTTTATTCATTTCAGATGATACTTTATCCAAAGTTCTGACTGCATTATCAATAACAAGTAAGTGATCCTTATCATTCATGGACATCTGAAAAGAAAATACAAATAAAAATCAGATTGAAGTGCAAAAAATCAGATTGAAGTGCAAAAATCAGATTGAAGTGCAACAAAATTCTTCAAACTCTTTTGGTAACTGTAAGTGTAACGGTAAAACAATTAATTTGGGTAAAATGTGAGCTAAGAAACAGTTTGTTCTTTGAACTCCAAATAATGGTAGTTTATTTGTACCTCACACATATACAACAAAATGCTAATAAACAGTATATATATTTTCACTTCCTAGTCTAGGCCAGATTTTATTCAAACTATATTTTGCACAACCTTAGGTTTCCATGAAAACTTGACGAACTTCTGTGAGAGACTAAGAGCAAAAAAAAAAAAAAAGAATGAAAGAAAGAAAGAAAGAAATTATCTCCAATGTAGCCTATTAGTATTGTAGATCTTTTGATCAAGGATTGTAGGATTATAATAATTATAATAATAACATGTTTCAAAGTTTGAAAATCCTTGTCCATTACAGCCCTGGCATCAAGAACTAAGCAGGCTCAGTATTATTCAGTTCTTTCAAGATTAGTAAAAATCAGCTAATTTCTGCCACCTAGCTGTACAACACTTCACTGTAAATAGAAATAACAAAGTATATAGGAATATAAGTGTTTTGTATCAGGACAATCTGGTCTATACAAATATGGAACGGAGCATACTACTTCTGCTTTATTTCTTTGCTAGTAAATATAAATTTAACACAAATATATAGGAATATAGATACAAGAGGTAAAATTCCCATATTGCCATTTCAGAGAAAAGATAAACATGAAGACAGATAATTTGCGACTGAAAACACAGTCATAAGTATTTTTATCTGAATATGGCTTGCTTGACATAACTTTGTAAACAAACTGAAATAACCTATTTGGGTGAAAAAGGGCTGAAAAATTTAATAGTATCTGCAATCACAACTGAGATAATTGAGTAATCAGTACAGCTGAATGAAACACACTGATATATTTTAATTCCCCTTAACCACATGGGGGCACCATTGGTATTTTAAGATATTAAAGTATATTCATCCTATTAGCTTCATTTTACTGTACTACATTATGGGAACTTAAAATGTAAATACACTTGTTTTATTAAGAGATGAATCATGTGATAAATAGTTAACAACCTTGTGCATTTTAACCCATAGACGCTGTTCTTTTGGGTCAGGTCCTGCTTAGAAGAAAAAGCATTCAATTAATTTAATTATTAGAGCTAACCTACAGATTTTCTTATGTATGAGTAAGATGTAAACAGTGTTGGATATATTACATGATGGGAAAGTAAGGTCACTCCGATTTTAAGTTATTTATTAGGTTTTAAGGATTTCTGTGTTTGATGCCAGGTTGGATTGTAATCTAGGTCACTATCTGTACGGCCCTTGAAGTTGTAATATTTGAGATGAAAAATACAAATATTTAGAACAAAGGGACACCCCACCTTCACTCCCTATTAAGTAAATTTTGAGGAACCTGCTGGTAATAGAAATTAAGAGAAGAGCTGCAGGTCGAATTTGCTGTTTGAGTCAAGCCAGAGATCGAATTGTAGAAATGGTGGACGATGACGTTCTCGGCGAAATAAATTCTAAAAGGATGTTTAAGGCTTTTTCATTCCCTTTGGGGAAGCGAGAGCAAATATATCGCCCGTCCCGGTGTATTTTTAAGCCCCCTTTGTCTGCACACTGAAAAGCTATAGCGAGGAAGAAGCCGGGCGATAGAACTCAGCCGTGTAAGTCTGCCGTGAAACGGCTTCTCTCTCTTTCTCCCGCTTTATTCCAACGTTCGGCCACGCGGGGTCGCTCGAAACAAACGCCTTTTTCTAAAAATCGAACGCGGGAGAAAGAGCGAAAAATAAATTGGAGCAAGGCGATCTTTGAAGATTCCGAAGAGTGTTCCTAATTCTTTCGTTAGACATTAAGCTATTACCACGGGCCTTAAAACCAAGCGTTATTCCAGCCGAAAAGGAGTTTCCCGATGCTCTTATGTGGAGCGCACGTTGCAAACTGTAGGCCGAAACGACACAAATGAAATGGGACACGACCCTCTGCGATGCCTAAAGGGTTGGAGCGTGTAAAACAAACAAGATTTTAATATAGACATTTCGAGAATGGCCGATAGACTGTGAGCACATGGGGGGAAAACAGGGCCCACGTCCAAGAAAACGAAGTCGGTGACCCACGACGAGGGGAAAGGAGGAGCGGTGACAGCCGGAAAGGGGAAGGGATTGAGACGTGAGGTGGGGGAGATGAGGTGAAGGAAGAATCGCGAAGAGAGAGAGAAAAAAAGACCACGAATGGAGGGAAAGAAAGAGAGAGAGAGAAAAGCAGGAGATAAGTATCCGTGTGTATGTGCTTGCATTTATCTATTGGCAGTGTTTCTCTACATTTTAATCTTTAAACTTCATCTTCCACAATTCCCTGGCCAGTGGTGGCTGGGGAAATCTGGGAATTGAAGTCCAAGCATCTTAGTTTAGTTTATTAGACTTGTAATGCCGCCCTATCTCCCGAGGGACCCAGGGCGGCTCACAACATAAAATCAGCACAAACACTATTTATTTATTTATTTATTTATT
>AZIM01002755.1:36325-50699 GCA_000516915.1 Ophiophagus hannah | reverse complement strand
GTCAGGAACCGTTCAGGGTCCATCAGGGGCCTGAGGTGGAACCACCTTGTTGGCTCCGCCTCCCAGCAACAGGGAGTGGCAAACCAGAAGACCAGCCGAAGAAGATGATGATCTGTCCATGACAGGGGGGAAATAGTTGGTGATCCCTCCCCCAGATCATCACACCACTGTCCCAAGACAAAAACCAGGTCCAGCGTGTGTGTGTCCCCCCAGGAGTCAGGCCCTGAATCACCTATGTCAGGTCCATGGCTGCCATGGAAGCCATGAATTCCCGCCCTAAACCCGATCCTTCCCCCAGAGAGGGCAGGTTAAAGTCTCCCAGAACCAAAAGCCTGGGACACTCCACGGCCACTCCTGAGAGGAAGTCGAGCAGTTCGNTCCCAGAACCAAAAGCCTGGGAAACTCCACTGCCACTCCCGAGAGGAAGTCGAGCAGTTCGGGCAGGGCTGTTGCCACGCAGCTGGGAGATAGGTACGCAATATATATATATATATATATGAATTCCTTAAACCTTACAAAATTGATAACATATCCATCATATATATACCATAGTATTATGTGTTCGTTCTATATCATTTCATTACTGTTATCCATGTGCTCTATTCCATATGCTAAATAATAACCAATAATCTCTTGTGCCTCTTTCTGCTTTGTCACATATATAAAACCACTCACCAAAGTGTCCAAAAAGATGGCATTAAATATACTAAACCTAGCTCTCAAAGCCTGACTTTTACTCCATATCTACCCATGACAGAAGTTTCCATAAACCCCAAAAGCCAACTTATTGAAGGAAAACTGAAATGCTAATGGCTATTAAGTCCCACTGAAACACTTAACTGAGCAGGTATGGATTACTGTCAACACTCAGAATCATAATCTTAGAAAATCTCTGGATTCACCATTATATTTAGGCTTAAGTTTGGGGCTACCCTAAAGAGCTACAAGGAAAATCCAAAATTAAGTTTTCCACAGAATTTTGCATTTGCAGCATTTACCATTGGCTTCCTGTTCTTTTCTGATCATAATGATGCTTTGGACTTTGGGAGGTGGGAGCTAAAACATTCACTGTTCATATTTTGGATTGTATTCTGTCCTGGGAAGTGGGGTGCTTTTGCTGTGTTTTAGCTTTTATCTGTCTTAATCTGATTAAAAATAGCTATCCCAAAGATTTCATGGAATATTTTCTTCCTTAGAAGAGGAGTTTGTCATTATTTGGATGAGTGATTAGATTCACCATCATGGTTCTGACTTTCCCATTCCAGTTTTTAGCTGAGCAGGCCAATTGAGAGGGCAGGGTTTGTCATATGATTCTGCTCCTCTACAATGCTTAGCTTTCCCCAATCATATTTTCTGACTAGGGTGGTAGGTTTTATCCTTTGTTCAAACAGTGGAACCCAGTGGCAGGAGTGCACCATAGGGTGATATTTGTCCACATAAAGTGAAATAATTGACAAGAAATTCCGTGGAACACATTTTGACTTTTGAGGTTATTGCAATATTATTGCTGCTGTTTGTGTGATTGTTTGGCTAGAATGGCAGTTATAGATAATGATGAGGAAAAAAACAAATTAATTTGATTGATGTCCATTAAATAAAATTTAATAAGAAAACTGCTCAGTCTGAATTCAAGTCAACTAGTAAAGTTAATTCAGTGTTATGCTGCTTAGATTTTCTGCAATGCAATATTACACAGCGGGGAAAAACCCACCTCAGCAGCATCCGAAGTTTTTACAAGCAACTATTTATTGTTTTAGGAGGTAGAGCGGGGAGTTACTTGTTTGCTTGCTTGGCTTTTTAAAAATTGTACATAAACTCATTTATGCATCTCCAAGAAGAGTGAAGAGAGAACATATCCTCATTTAAAATCAGTAAGTAAAAGATATGTTGTAAAAAAATGAACCTTCTGAATAAGTAAGCATTTGGGACAGGATGATTTTTTCCCCCACCTTCTTTTGCATATGCTGTATTTGTGAAAAGCTTCTTTTAGGATATTGCATCCAAAAGTCCCCTAGGGACTGAAGGTTACTGCAACAAAAGGAGAAGAGCAATACGTGAAAGCTAAAACAACTATGTCCTATCAGAACAACGTCTGCTGGTCTTAGTCCAAAGCAGCAATGTATTGAAATGAATCCAGCAGAAAGGTAATACTTGTAATCCTTTCCTTGTTTAGGATAAGTCTGTTTTAGGTAACACCTAAAAGATTGCTCTCTTTTATGTTTTTTTGCCTTCCTGAATTTGTAGTCCTCTTTGCTCATCATTCGGCCAAACTAGGCGCATCCAATCCTTGTAGCACATCTTCATTCTTTCCCTGCGGCAGCATCTCTGGAAAAAAACTGCCAGCCAGATATATAACTGCACTATAGAGTGAATCAATGCATACCCAGCCTCACTCTATATTTTATACTTGCTTGTTATAGGATAGTGCTGTGTGTAGCCTCATCCCTTGCCAAGATAGAATATATTCCATACTCTTCCTGTCATTTAAACTGTAGAGGGCAGTGGAGCATTTTAGGAAACAGATGTTAACACCTACAAGCAAGCACTTGGTCATCTATGCCTCTTCCGTAGGGAAAAAAAATTTTTTTTAAAGAAGCCATCACACTAGCTGCTGCTTTTATTTTTCTTCCTCCTCGAAACCCCAAAGCCATTAGCTAGCTTTTATGTGCTTTTCCTAAATGCTGATTCCCAAATCTATATATGCACAGTAACAGAAGGAAGATGTGTGGGTTGACTAGCACTTTTTCAAGCAAAGAGAAGAATATATAACCCAGTTCCCACATATTATACCCAATGCTCATTTTCCTGTCTGAATTATGCTAATACCAGAATTAAATAGTTAGTAATGTTAATGGACTGGATTATATGTGTCATTCACATATGCAGGAAAAAACAGAACAGTTATTAAGGGAACTTATGTTGGGTCTGAATGTTTGTTTATCATCAGGTCTTATTTACAGAATTGCTCATTGTATATTTGTACATTATATCAAATTTACAAAATTGTACCTTTCCATGTACCACAAATAGGAGCCAGTTCGCTCTATTGCCACCACTACTAGCCTGGCCAACACTGAACTGCTACAATCCTGCACAGACACAAAACATTACAACTAAGCAGCTCTCTTTCTTTGCTCCTTTTCTCAGATACCCACTTGCACACACAAACATTTCCTTTGTGATATCTCAGGGTTATAGGGTCCTTGGTGCTCTCTGACCTTGGTTGTTTTCTTGCAGACCTTTCATCATCAACCCGCACAATAGCGTGAATCAAGGAATACCCAGTGCTGATGATGTTACCTAGTTTGCTAATGAAACATGTGCAAGAAAACCATCAAGCTCAGAGAGCACCAAGGACTCCGCAGAGTGCTCTTTGCATAGCCCATTTTGGCCAGGTCAGACAGAACTGCCTCTGCTGCCTCACTGAAAAACTTCACTCTTCCTTAATTTGTTAATAGGGGCAACACAGATACAGCCCTTTATGAATAAGTAAGGGGCATGCAGATCGGAGCTCTTGTTCAGAAAAGAATTCCCAAACTTAGCCTGGTTCAGACCCCAGTTGTGTCTTTTTTAAAAAGACACTCTAATGGAAGAACACAAAGTCTTGAGCAAGCTATAGATTTTCCAATTGTTTATATAGCTGCAGGAGGAAAGTATAAGAAGCCCTCTATCCTTCCAAATAAATGAGAAAAGGGATCTGTGTGTGTGTGTGTGAAAGAGAAAGGGAAGGAGAGATAGGGACAGAAGGATGTTCACTAGACAGTTAAAAATGCCAAGAAAGGATACAAGTACTCGGGTGTCTTTTGGCTGGGATATGAAGAAGTCATTACAACCTTGGGCTAAGACACACTGCAAGAAATGCGTTTGGATTTGATAAAAAATAAAAGCCTTTTGGTGACTTGTCATTCAACAATCATTATGGACATGATACTTGGCCAGAAGCGAGTAGAACTATGTGTCTTCTAGCAACAGCTTTTTAAATATATTTTCTTACAAGGAAGGGAAAGAATCCCTATATAAATTTACAAGCAAAGGCAAAGTTCTCCAACCTCTGTCCAAGTTCTCTACAGTTTCCTGTTCACTTTTTTTTATTATTTCATTTTTTTAAACTCAAGAGCAGCTGCTTGCAGCACTCAGTACTTTATTTCACTTGAACTGGGTGAACTTCCCAAGGTCATTGAAAAGGTTCCTATAGAGTCTCCAAGACCAAGCAGCTTGAGAGCTCTGCCTGCTTGAGCAGGATTCCTTTACACAGTAGCAAATCCGATGCAGGAGGGGGAGGAATTTGGAGCAAGATCGAAATGGCAATAGCCTTTTTAAAAATTATTTTTGTGCTGCTGCTGCCGCTGCCGCTTCACTGCTGGAATTTTAAAAGTGCTACCTGAGTTCCGGGGCAGTGCTACAGCCACTGAAACTAGTAGCTTTACTAGGTTTCTGGAGAGGTGTTATGTTTCTTCATGGGCACTATGTTTCTTGGTACGTTGTAGGAAAGCAGGGTATAATGGTCAGCAGAGGAAAACAGAATCAAATTTGGTTAGTATTTGGAATGGATTCTGCCAGAGAATGCCAGAATGCAGTTCCCATTGGGAAATCAAAACATCCTGAAAAGGGGATGTAGAAGAATCACTTCCCAAAAATGCCACAGCCATTGGTAAGACTCAGTCACTCAAGGATCTAAATTTAAGAAAATTGATTTCTCATAAATATTATTAAGTAAAATATCTTGAACTTTAGCTTCAGTTTTCTCTCATGGTAGTAGACTTCTAGTAGTCAGGATCTGTATGCATCTCTCTCCAACCTGAACCTAATCAAGGTTTCTTCCTTTAACTGTTCAGTATTTGGATGAGTTGTCTTTCTCCAGATCAATTTACAGTGCCAAGTTTTCCATCCACTGTCATATTAAAGAGAAGCACAGGGAAGCCATTTCTGAAGACATTAGTATAAGGTTACCAGTATGTTCCAGAAGTCTAATTAGGTGATAGCATGTACCTGGGCTGACCTTAAAAACCTCCACACACTTGGAGTTTATTACCATTTGAATGGGAGGGCACCAGAAAACCCTAAAGCTATCTGGAAGTTAAAAAAAGAAACATCATAGGAAAACATAAACCTCTATGGCATTATAAAGAAGACAGACCATATGCCTGTGAAGTCACATATAAAGACTTGAGCTCAAATCGAGAGAGACATGTTTAAAAAAAAATGACTATTTTTTGGGGGGGGAGGGGGGGTGAATGGGAATGGAATCTGAACACAATAATTCACAGTATTTTACCCCTGCCCATTTTCACACCCATTATACGTCTTTTCCTTTTAAATCTATCTCTTCCAGTGTTTGGAGAAAGGGACCAAAGCTGTGAAATAAACTTAATCCTTGTCATTTTGAATATTGTGCTGGGATCTAGATGATGGCAAGATATTTCAGTTTAATGTTTGATCATTTATGGATGCTTTATGATTGTTGTTTAACAGTACAGTTCCAGAGAGAGAAATTTGTAACAAGGAAGGAAAGACAACAACAGAAATATCAAGTAGATTTGTGGTTGTCAACAGACAATGCCTCAGGCCCCACTATAGTCCTACAATAGACAATGCCATACTAATCACTCTGGGAACAGAGAATTTTCTGTAGTTCAGATAGGCCTTACTTCTTGTTAGAGAAGGAAAGAAAACTTCCCAGGCTCATGGCCAAGATGCCGCCAGTAGAAATATTGTCCTATGCCAAAATCTGGCAAGAATTTAGATCTTCAGAAGCCAACAGGAATCATCCTATTCTCCATTCTAATGTCACAAATTTCACATCAGAGGAACAATGGAATCGATTCAGCTATTGATTCCCTGTTTAGAAAAACATTTACTTTTCTGCTGATGTTCAGATGGCTCCTCCAAACATCAAGTATATACACTCACTTTTCTCATTAAAAGATTCCCTATTACCCATTATCCTGAAAACTATAACATTTAACCCTACAAAGACATCTGTTTAAATAAGGAAATTCATATATCTATCCCCACAAAAGGTAATAAAAAAAGTCTTTGTGAAGTGGAATTTCAGCCCAAGATTAATATTTCACTCACCAGATCAACTTCCTGCTCACTTTTTGCACATGTTAGCATTCAACCATATTTCAATAAATAAATATATACCCAATTTCTATTCTTCATATGGAAATCTCATTCAGGTTTTGAAGAGAGAAATAAGGAACAGTCAATGATTAAAAAGTTATAGGAAACATGGTTTCTTCATATCACTTTTCTGTGTGGTTTTACCACCAAATATCAGTAATGCAGTCTTTGTGAGAAGTAATTGGTTATGGCAGTTAGTACTGCTTAGTTTAGGTAAATATGACAAAGGGAGTATATTAGAGAAAAATGTTCATAAATTCACAATGCCAAAATTTTATCAAGTTATAACTCCCTCAACTGATTCAAGCTCAGTCTGATCTTGGATAGAAAATATAGAAATATAGAAAATACACAAGATTGTTTGTGAGAAAGCTGGTTTATTAATGGATAACATCAAACACCTTTGGTAAAATGTAAATCCCCAACAGTCAAATAGCATTTGGAAGGAGTTCCAATAGATACTTCCCTATTTCACTGAACTGTAAGAAGGTACAACACAAATAGATTTCCAAAATTTGGCTAGTTTAGTCAATTTCAATAAATAGTTTTATTTATTTATAATATACATACATGTGTGTGTGATTTTCAATTAGAAATTATATCTTAGATCATTGGGTCTTAAATGGAGTGTTTGAATATAAGTTGGGGTAATGAAGGAATTTGTTATTACTTTTTTGTGAGCTGAGGATCTGATTTGGGACTGCTGTGACCAAGCAGCATCTTTTTGGGGGGATAGGGAGTAATGACAACATTTAAGACAGGCAAAAAGGGCAATTTAGACACCTACTTAAGAACCACTGTCTTAGGTCAAGGAAGAATGTCACAAATGCAAGAGGAAACCAGAGTGCTCAGAGGAGCTGTCAAAGACATGCAAGCTTCCTTCATAAAATGCAAGCCTTACCCAAATTAAGAAGAAGCACACATTTTGAAAAAATATATACATGCAGTAAATAAATAGTATTCAAAATGATTTTCAGGAACTTGTGGCAAAGAAGATTAAAGTGAGCAACAAAACATTTATTAAATATATTCTAAACTGGAAATGGGTTGAGAAAGCTATTGAATGACAAAAGCTGTGCTACAAGAAAAGAGCCAGGTTGGTTCTCCAGGCTAGCAACTAAGTGACTGAGTTGTATTATTGTCTCAGGAGCAAAGCCAGCTGGGTGACCTTGAGCCATTCTCTTTCTCTCAGCCCCAAGAAGAAGGCAATGGGAAACTATTTCTGAAATCTTGCCAAGAAAATTTCAGGGACTAGTCCAGGAGTCAACATGGACTCAAACACATATAAAGAAAATTTCAGGAAAAAATGAACAGATACTTAGTTTCCACAATGAGGATGCAAATCTAATTCTTGTGGTTGTCTATCTTTTTCAGAAAGGGAGACACAAAGAACATAGAAAGTGGATTAATAGTCTAGCTGTCTAATAAAAAAAGAAATCTCTGGATCCAATAGTATCTACCCGAAGTTTTTAAAGAACTGAAGTGTGAAGTTGCTCATCTTTTGGTAAAAATATGCAGCTTCTCTATAAAACTGATGTGTTCTGAGGGATGGAAGTGAGCCAATGTAAATCTGATTTTTAGAACAAGGAACAAGGGAGGAGAGAGAGAAAATTATAAGCCAGGTACCTTAATGCCAGCTTGGAATAAATACTACAATTTATAATTAAAGGGAAAATGGCATATAGAAGTCTGCGTTGTCGAAAAAGTAGCAGCATGCCTTTTGTCAGGAGAACCTGGGATGATTGAAGAGATATATTGTGCTTGCTTTAAAAAAAACTTTGATAAAATCTCATTTAAAGACTGAGCAAACTTGGCAGCCATGTTATAAATAATCAAGGGCTCTCTTAGACTGATAAGTACTTTAAAGAACAGAAAGCATAGAATAAGAATAAGAAACATGCTTAAATTAAAGAGGCAATCAAAATGGAGTCTCCTTGAATCTTACTGTGACCAGTGCTTTTTGAATTATTTGTAAACAATTTGGAGTTTATAAATGTAGAAAATGTAATGAACAGCTTTACTAATGATACCTAACTGATTGGCTTCTAAAATAAAAAAGGATTACAAAGAGCTCCAAAAAGATCTGTTTTCAGACTGGGTGAAATTACATCAAGGCAGCATATATATTTTAATATGAACAAGACCAAAGTGATGCATTTTCATAATTATCTGCCAAGGTGTCAGAATGTCAAGGAACAGCAAAGGACAAATAAAACCTATTTTGGGGCCACGATATCTCCATGTTCCTGTTGTAATTGTTAAGGTTAGGGTCAAAAATGTCAAAAACAAAACAAAAACAGACTTCACATACTTGTAGTCTTCAACTTACAACTATTTGTTTAATAACTGTTAGAATTTATAATGGCACTGAAAAATGTGACTTATAACCAATCCTCATACTCACCACCATTGCAGCATCTCCATGGTCACATGATCCAAATTCAGGCACTTGGCAACCATCATATGTTTGTAACATTTGCTGTGTCCTAGGATCATATGATTGCCATTTGTGATCCTCCCATCTGACTTCTGACATGTAAAATCAATGGGAAAAGCTAGATTCGCTTAACAATTATGTGATGCATTTAATTACTGTGACAAAAAGTTACAAAATGACTCAATAACAGCATTGCTTAGAAATAGAAATTCAGGCCCCAATTGTCATGAATCAAGAATTAGCTGCAAATGGGATCTGAGCAGGCAAGGCCTGATGAGAAAAGGAGGATGGTGAATAACCCAATGAAAGAGTCAGCACAGTTAATAACTGCATTTTAAAAAGTCAGATTTCTACTTTTTCTGTGCTTGAAATAATTCAGGATAATTCAATATTGGTCCTTTTTGAGGCAAGATGATAGTATTTGAAACTTAAAAACTGACAAAAAGTGGGTTAGGGGAAGCATGACAAAAATATAAAAATCAGGTGAGGAATGTAGATATGAATAGAATGAAGTTCTATTCAGTCATCCATTATGGTGAATGTGGGGAATCTCTGGGGATCTGGTGGAAGTGATTATGTGTGTGTGTGTGTGTACTGTATATGTATATATATTTCATACAGGTATAAATTAATAGTTAATATTGCTGTATAGTTAATATTGCTGTATTTGTATGTTTTTCATACACACACACATTTTCAATAAATACAGAAAATATGAAAGAAAAAAATAAGATATAAAATTAAAAAATGAGAAAAATAATAAAATTATTATTTCCAACCTTCTTTCTATCAAGTAATTGCTTTCTTAATTTATCCCTTTTGGTTTTACCTTTTTTAATCCTCAAATTCATAAATCTTCAATTCAGTCTTTTCTTCTTTCAATAAAATGTCCATACAAGGCTTCCAATCTTTATCATTTTTTTCTGTACTGAAAGAAAGAAAACGCAATAGAAGTCTAATAAAACCATTTTCAATGTATACGAAGAAATCATAATATTTCTCCCAAAGATGTACCAACGTGCCACCGAAGTGTGGGATTATGCATTAAATTAACTGGCAGAAAGGGAGAAGAATTGTTTATTCAAACAATGCATCATTAATTTACAGAATTCATGAGGGCATAATATAATGATGGACATTATCTCAAATGGATCTTTAGAAACACTAGGTATATGTATTAATGACAGTTCTATTTATGCCGAATAGTCATTTAATGGCTTAACAGTGCACTTCTGTAATTATGTTCTTGTTCTTGCTGGTTGTAGTTTGGGTGGCAATGCAGGGTTATTTTGCCAAATAGTAGAGCGTCCAGATATAGAAATGGCTCCCCCCCCCCTTGTATTGATGCTACTGGTTACTTTAAAAAAAGAAAGGTACTGAAGAAAGAGTCGGAGGGGGTGGACAGAGAGAGAGTCTAGGAACTGCTTGTTCACCTTTGTGGTTGTGCAAGACTGCAGATTTAAAATAAACAATGCTTGGTTATTCATAGTTGCACAATGAAAAAATAGCCTTTAAAAAAGCCACCATGAACTTACTACCTTCAAATCCCTTCCCTCTGCCCGAGGTGAAAGGAGAACTTGGGAGACAGTGTTGCAAAACAGGTTGCACAGCTTTCAAACCATTCCCACTGGTAACTGTTATAATAGAACTCTATGAAATCCACATAATTACTTAATGCAGAAAAAAATTACAATTACCATAAAAACAATCGTAAAAGTACTTTAAGTATGGAGTAGGGGATACACAGTGTCAGGAGACCTTGTAGGGAAAATGCATTATGTGCAAAGTGAATGAGCTAGAGTTTCCATTACCCAGGAAAACACTACTATAGATTACCAGTTCAACAAAGAGGAACTGGACTTATTGTTCTCAGCTCAGCTGGGAAATCATCAGCATTTTTCTCAAGGCTTAGAAAGTTGCAGCAGTGAATGAAGTGATAGAACTGGAAGATTAACAATAATGTATTCCAAAAGGAGAGCATAATGCTACAAAAGGAGACTGCAATTAGTTAGCAATGCATTTACTTAAAGAATGCAAAGATTTGTATCATTGGTCAGGTTAATAATTGAATGAACTCTGGTAAGAGTAAGATAACCTGTACTTCAAGGCTGAAAAGACCATCTGAATATTGAGTGTATCTTCAGCATATTGTAGATGGTGTTTCTCCACTGGAATGTATCTTCAGAAGTAGTGGGATTTTTATTGACTTGAAGAAGAGGACATTAATATTTCTAACCTGGTATTTTCCAGATCTGCTGGGAGGAATTCCTAATCTGTATGGAGTGCCATGGTGTTTCTGTCTCAGCAGATCTAGAAGGTCCCAGGGGACAGAAGTCTGCATTAACCAAACTGAAAATAGTTTCAAAAAGGAAGTTCTTCCACAGTGTAGACACAGAATTTAAAAGAGATATCCAGATGCAAATCAGCTACAGAAGAGAATAAATAATGCCACAAAATCTAGTTATGCATGAACCATTTTCAAAAGCTGGGGTATGTGCTATGCCCTCTTTGGGAAAGAAAGGAAGTAAGAAACTATGGGGGAAATAATGTTAACAAATATCGTTGGGACATTTAGACTGATTACTTTTTGTACACGGGTGGCATACTCAAGCTCTCTGACTATCATGAAAGGCTGCCCACCATATAAAAAGCTTAGGAATGTACATCAGTGCATCTTTTTGATTTTCACATTAGCATGGCATTAAAGCAATCCATAAGGAAATATTCAACCTGATAGAATGGCAGCTGCAGCATGGCCTCAGTAATACCTGAGCCAGAGAATTGTGTGAATGTTGTATTTTTAAGGTTGTAGCCTTAGCTACTGTATCCTGTTTGAGTTGCTAAAGCAACTATATCCCTTTCATACTGAAGTGGTGGAGTGCAAAGAAACAGATAGACCTTCTGCTACCCTTTTCTGAGTTTTCTTGATTCCTTATTATTCCTATAATTTATTAATAAGAAGATTACAAAACATTCAAAATGGCATGTTTCAGTCCATTTTATACAGTTTTTGAAGTCTCCAGAATTAAAAAGCAACCTAACTATTGGATCTTCTCATCCAGACCTTTACCAACATAGCCTGAGGGGCACTGAAGGACTATAAAAATATATTTTTATCTATAAAAATAGATAAAAATAGATTTCTGTTTCTTGTAACTTATTTTTTTCATCTGCTTTAATTCAATCCATTCTGCCCTTTATAAGTCCTGGCTTTTGCTTCTGAACTATTTCTCTTGTTACGCTTAGCTTCTCAGGCCCTGTCTTTTTTCACACCCATTTTGTCTCCTTGACCTTCTGCTATTCCATTAGTGGGGTGTTTGAATGCTTTGGAATCAATCACTTTCTGCCAACCATTTTGATGAAACTATCTTACATGTTATTTATTAAAATTATTTATGAAGTTAATTTCCCCACTACATTATTGTATAAAAGTTTTCTGTGCATGGCTTCTGACATCACTAGGTATACTTGGAAAAGACCTTTCCCCAAACCTTGGAGGAGTACTGTTGGTTAGTTTAGATCACATGAAGCTAAAAAGATGAGCATCTAGACTTTCTTCAGCAGTTAAGCTGTAACTTAAGGCCAGCATGAAATTTAGGTTTCAATAGGTTCTTTCCCCCCTCTAAGAGTTGTCTGTCTAGTAACTTCTTTTAGAATGCCTTCCTTTTTAAGAACACTGACATAACATAACATAAGAAAAGTAACAACTCCAGTAAACTTAGATATAAGAGATATGGCTGTTGTGGTAACAGGAAAAAAAATGCTTTCTGTCATTTTCCAAGAAGGAAACTTCAGGGAGGCTAGGACTGCCTTTTACACTATGCAAATACATGAAACTGGTGACAGAATAAGTTTTTTGGCGGGGAGCAGAGGGAGATGGATAAGAAAAATAACACTAATTATTTGTGTTCTATTTTAAATTATGAATTCTATGATGGACTGATCCCATCTCAGTTTCAGAAGCATGCTATGCTACCTGCACATGGAACTAGGCTTCATTGCTTCACTCCTCAATAACTTATATAAAGTATTGCAGTCCAAAGCTATATTACATTTCAGTCAAAATCAGTAAATATGTATACTTGCTGTCTGTAAGGTTACACATGAAGGTTAGTACATCATATATTTTAATCAAACAGTCTACTGATCATCTCCTCGGTCTTTTTGTAGCAACATAACCTCTAGAACAGGGGTATCAAACTCGCAGCCCACATGCTGGATGCATCACACGCTGGCCATGCCCACCTCCGGTTTAGCAAAGTGGGGGGAAAGTCACAATACGTCACATGACAACAACGTGAAGCTGCGAGTTTGACACCCTTGCTCTAGAATATATTGGCTGTCCTCACACCATGAGTTAAAATTGATTATTTTCACAGAGCTCTGCCAAGGGCTGCAGTGAAACACAACATGGCATAGAATCATGGCATGCTGGCTGGGGAATTCTGGCAGTTGAAGTTCACAAGTCTTAAAGTTGCCAAGATTTGACAACCCTGATTTAGAGGAATAGTTGTCTCTGCCCCATCTCTTCCCTTCCAAAGAACACTAGAAAGTGATTTTTGCAGCCCTCCAGGGAGATCTACCCAATGAATGGGTGGGTTTTGCTCTCTTTTGGTGGTGTTTTTACTCCTGATAGGTTTTCTGTAAGAAATGTGGGAGACTTAGATTATACATTAGATTAAGCCCAGGGTACTTTGTCCTTCAGTTTCTTCCATTATCTATTATCTTTTGTTTAACCGAGTCCCTAACAATGTTATTTTTTAATGTCAGTCTATGAGAACATCATGAAATCATCTGTTATCCCAACATTTTTAGCACTGGATGTTTCCTGATTTCATTTATTATATCTTGTTCTCCCTGAGAATTTTGGTCAGAAAAGCAAGACATGTTTCCAGGTCTAACACATTATAGTACATAATTCTTTGTTGAAGACAGCATGGTGGAATCTACACACAAAGCTTTTAGAATTGGCACAGAGAAGCCTATACATAACATTCCTTGAAATGTCTCCGGGGTGCATTTTTTCCCATAATGCTTTGGCCTCTTTAACTAGCAGTCATGCTCCACTAGATGTCCATGATTTATTTCTCTGTTTTTCCCATCTTTTTCCCCCCTGAAATAATGGATAGCAGAGATAAAGGAATCCCCATACCATGCAGGCAATGCCCATCTTCTGGCAAATTTGAGGGACTATCGCTCCTCAATTATATTTTCTGGTCCCATCAAAAACAGAAGACAAGTATGCTCTGGGTCTGGGTTTCACCTGCTGAACAGTTACATCTGGTGGGACTGAGGAGATGGATCTTTTCTGCTGCTGTGCCCACTTTGTAGAAAATAATCTGAGTGAAGTTGGCTATATACTGTTAATTTTTTGTAAGTCCCTCAAAAGTTGATTATGTCATCAGGTCCGGGAGTCTCGAAAGTTGCTAAGGTGGCTCCATTGCTCTTATATGTTGGTCTCTCCTCACTTTTAATCATATTTTTTAACATATTGACATGTTAATTGTTTTTATATCACCATTTTATAGCTTTTTAATTGTTCACCACCCAGATTCACATTTTGTGAGATGGGTGGCTGTACAGGTATAAATATGATGAATGAATGAATGAATTTGAAATGCTATAACATGTTTTTCTAATCATTTTTTCTCATTTAATACATCATCTAATGGAAAGAGTTTCTGGGGGGCCCAGTCAATGTTACCTAGATTTTTTTCTTAAATGACAAGTATCCTGAAACCAGCTTTTTAACTACTTATCTTTGTGCTTTCTTCAGAAGGCACTTACAACCATTCATTTAATGACCATTCA
>AZIM01002754.1:80641-95614 GCA_000516915.1 Ophiophagus hannah | reverse complement strand
GGCTTTATGGTTCTGGAGATTTTGTGATGCTGCATGAGTGGTATTTTGCTTTTATATATATAGATTTAATCAATGAATGAAGATCCTAATTGTTTTTCACAGGTCTGAGGATATGTTTTGAAAAAGGGAGCTTTCTCTACCTATGACAAGCATTCTAAATGACAAGCGTTCTAAATGGTGGCATGCATTGGTTAAAATATTGGAATAGGATTGGGAGACTTTTTATCTACATCATAAACTGGGTACTTTGTCAGATTCCCCTGTTAATATTATTCTATTTGTTTACACAGGACAAAAATGCACTTGTCGTCACTTGATTTAATACCACTGCAAATGAGCATGAAAAAGGAAAGCCCAGTCAATATTCCAACATACATTTTTAAATTCTGCATTACATGAGATGGAATATATCTTTCTGTTTTGCAAAGTCATTTTGCACATATGCAGTAACATTTCTTTAAACAGGGTCTGGCAAATTGTTTCTAGAAGTTGAATGAAATGGTGTATGTGAAAATAGAATTTAAAAGTATTATCTGCAAATAACCCATAGTTAAATTCAATACTAGACTTCTAAAATTATATTTTCTTTTAAAGTAATATGGAAGTACATGTAATTATGAAGAGTGTTCACACATAGCATGGAAATGTTTGTAAATTTGAAATATATTTTCATTAATGACACTATACAAGTAACATCTATGATGTGAGAAATACTTTGTTTTTGACCTTAAAAGGAATAATGGAAAATATTCTAGGCACAGTAGAATTATAGTCTATTAGAATTCTTCCCATTGAAAAGAATTTGAAAATGACATTCCAGGAAAAAAACCTAACTGTTCCTAAAATATATAAATATATTGAAACTGACTAATTATTTTAAGACTCATCCTTTTTTTTCCTTATTGCAGACTTACTCTGAACTGCATGGGAAAGAACAACTTTCCATGTTTCTGAAGTGACTTCTTTTACATCCACTTGGTAATGATGAATTGGGACACCTCCATGAGAATCTGGTTTATTAAAAGATACTTTAGCAAAAGTCTGTGATACATCTACAATTTTCACTCCATGTGGACTGGATGGTACATCTGGGGGAAAAAATTAAAGAACATATAATAACACAGTAAAATTAGGCAATATATGAAATAATAAAGAATAAGTTATTTTATTACATGGTGAAAACATTAACAGTATTAAATAAAGAAAACTAAGGATTGAAAATGGGGTCTGCAAGAAAGTTAGCTTTGTTTGAGGCTAAAATCCTTTGGATAAAAATTTAATGCAAAACTGTCTGCTAAGATTTACATATCTAGGTTGAACTTTATACTACCAATAAATAAATAAAATACATACAATTATTTTTTATTAATACCAATTCTTCTAAATATAAGGGTATTTTTTACATTTTATTTAACTTTTCCTAGATAAGTGTTGCAGCAAATTCATTCATTTTGGTCCTTTAAATTCCATTTAAGAAAGACAAGTAAATATGGTTAAAATCAGAATTTTACATTATAAAAGATTTACAGAAAAAAATTACAATAAAACACTAAAAGTATTTTTAATTTGGTATTTTTAGTATACCTTGAAAATCAAAGTATACTAAACTCTTTTTTATTGTTATAGAATGTTTTAGAATTTTTGGAAATTTTGGAAGATGAAACTGACATGGGAAGACAATGAAAATCTTCCAAAACATCTCTGAACTCAAAAGGAAGTTCTAAACTTGAATTAATATGCTAAAGAACTCCATTGGACAGATGGTAATTTATTGAAAGAGATCAAAGAAAGATGGATGAATATACAGAAATACTGTACAGTAGATGTCAACATCCAAGAAACCTTAGAAGATATTCCCTACTTACAAGAATCTCTAGTATTAAAAGAGTAAAATCAGCTCTTAAGTGATTATTAATACTGAAGTATAATCAGTGAATATTACCAATACCAAAAAATTAAGTGTGCAAATTATTATTATTAAAGTAATGATACTGTTATTTTTATTTTATAGAACTATTATGAAAACAATATAGTCTTGAAACAATACAACTATTAAAATAAAGAACTATTTTCAATCATAGTGAATTAAGGCATATCTGCAAGATAACCAATAAGTCTCTGAAGACTCTGGAAGAACCATTCCCTGCTTCATTATTTGACAGTTGACAACTTAGTCTTCCTCACATCTAACATGTCATTTCAACCCATTGATTCTGGTCTTGATCCATAATGCAGTAAAATATATGTCCATTCTATTGTCTGTGTAACAACTCTTCAGTATTTGAAGAGGTAATCATCTATTATCTATGCCATCTTCACCTAGATACTGTAGCATTTCCTTGTAGACATCATCACTTTAATAATCCTTCTCTTAACTAGCTCCAATTTATATAGCTATGCTAACTATATTGTGGTAGAGTAGTCAAAATAAATCTGTCTATGGCAAAGTTCAATAGACCAATAACTTGCCATGATCTGAACTCTATGATCTCTTAATGCATTTCAAGATAGCATTTGCCTTTTAGCAGTTATATTACAGATTCATCTTTAATTTGTGGCCAACAGGGACACATAGTTCCCTTTTACATGTACTACTATCAAGCATGTTATCTCATATTCTATGTCTTTGCCATATATTGTTACTACCTTGATAGAGATTTACCATATAACTTTTTTTTCCTAAATTCAGCTTCATTTATTAAACCTATTCTCACATAAGTTAGGTCTTTTATTTAAAATATTAGTCACCCCTCCAAATTTATGTCATCTGTAAACTTTATAAGGGTCCCCCCAATTGCCTATCCAAGTCATTGATTAAAAAAAAGAAGGAACTGTTGCATGGGGCTTATGGCAGAGCCCTACAAATTTAGTACTTTTCTCCAAGATGAAGTGGAACCATTAACTAGCATGCTTTGAGTGAGATCATTCAATAAATCCATGTTATGGTGTTATCACCTAGGTCCACTTTACTATTTTATGAAGAAAAATATTGTGTTGTACTTTTCAGGGCCTTTGCTGAGGTCCAGGTATACCACATCTATAATATTCTTCCAGTCTGTCTCCTAATGTGTCAGAGAAGGAAATAGGTTTAGCCTGGCACCATCTGTTTATGACAAATGTGTGAGGCCTTCTTTTAGTCATAGTATGTCTACACAAGTTCTCACAAACATTTTTTTTCACAGCCAGTTTGATGACATTAGTCAATACAGATGTTGTCTGAAAAATCTGTAGCTTCTTGGCTTCTCCCCCATTTCCTTTTTTGAAGATAGGAAGATATTTGTTCTCTTCCCGTTTTTTGAAATTTCATTAATCCTTCACAATTTCCCAAAGATGGTTCTGTGATCATCTCTACTACTTCCTACAATAATCTGGGATCCTAAATTCCTTTAAATTAGTCCAATTAATTAACCCCTTGAATATCATATCCTTGCATCCTAAGATATAGTCTATATGACCTTTGAATTCATTTAAATTTATTATCTCTTAACTACCTTCTCTTTGTCTATAAGAAAGTTACAAAAATTCTTCCTTCCATCACCCATTAGCAATTTATCACTTTTCCCCTGCAATAGATCTATACCCTCTTTATTTTCCTTTTCTTTTTAACATACCCAACTGAACCCTTTATTTTTTTGTTGTTTATCTGTCACAAGCTTCATCTTATACTAAACTTTAGCATTTCTTGCAGAGTTTATATAATTTCTGGAATCTATTTTGAATTTTTCTTTGGTTATGTTCCTCTTCTGTTACTTGTTCATGTCTCTTTTCTCTTCAGTGGTTTAGTGAGTTCTGCATATATCCATTCAACCTTTTTTTTTATCCCAAAGGAATAAAAATTGCATGTGATGTAATTGTAATTTATGTTTCCTGTTTTATAGGATTTCTCATCCTTCCTGGACATTTTTCTTCATTAGGATTTAAATTATTAAGCTGAAGCAACTTTTCTGGGATTTCATCAAAAAATCCCTCTGAAGTGTAGCATAAAACCCTGAGTCTTCTTAGTCTCTGACACTACAGAATGAAGGCAGTGTCCCTAAAGATTGTATTAGCTTTCACAATCTAGCGCCCCCTGGGCAACAGTGCTGTCACCAGGAAATCCTTTCAATCCAAAAGCTTTGTAAGTATTTTTGACATGAATACAGTTAGCTTTGTAGGTATTTTTGACACAAATACAGACGGGCCATAGATTAAAAGATAATATGATCACTTTTTTCATGTTTGAATCATGTTGATTGAATCCGGTTGGTGAGTTTTAGGTCCCTGGCAGCCGATTTCCTGTTCTTTTTTTTTATCTTCTCAAAAGTAAATTTGTCAGTAAAAAGAATAAGAACTTGTTGTATCTGTGACTCTTAACAGATGTCAAAATAATCAATGTTCTCTATTTCTTTGAAAACTGGTAATCTGTAGCAGAAAGGCTTTATTCATATTTCTGGACTGTCCAGATTCTCTATAATGAACTTTTACAATAAACTCACTTTTGTTTCTCTGAATCCTTTTACAACTTTAAACAAATTTTTAGCCCATCAATTCTGAAATTTCTGAGCAAATTGGAATATGTGGTTGGGTAGGTACATGCATGCGTAATTTAGATATTCTGAGCCTGTTTGTTGGATCAATTTCTTTTCAGTAAACTAGTACTGTGCTCTGGTATTCCAATACTTTGTGCTAATCATCACGCCATAAGGTTTCCACATCAAATTTGTCTTTCGGAATTAGGATCATTCATTATTATTTTGCTTATTTCCTATATTCTCTTCATTTATGTAAAAACATCTGATGTTCTGAATATCATCTATTGGTCCTCTTCTTGTAGCATCCTGTAATGCCATCATGGCCTCCTATTTCTTCTTTTGTATTCTGCTTTCTTGTATAACGTCTTTCATTGCATATTAGCTCTCTTGTTCCAGGTCAATTTCTTCCTGATGAGATTGGAAAGGTGTCTGCCAAATACCTTGGGTTTTTTTTAAAGATATAACCATCTTTTCTCAGGAGTTCTTTTTGAAATTAAGACCATTGTTGTAGAATTCAATCTCATATTAGTCACATTATCTGAATAACCAGTTGTTGATTCCATGTTATCTCTTCTTGTGCCATCTCCAGTAACTGGACTGTTCCTGTCTCCTTCATTATGTTTCATGGTTTCCATATACTTTTTCACTGTTTCCATGGAATTCATTCTCAAATGGATCAAAAAGAAAACATATAGTTGTTTGTGGCTTTGGTTGGTCTTTCTAACCTTCTGTCACATTCTGTAGATGGGCACCTGGAAGACAATACACCTCCTACAATGTCATATCAATGTATTCACAACCATTTTGATTTCCCTCAGCAAGGAATTACCCTCCACCATAACATGTTCTTCCTTCTCAAGGTTTATCATTGGTTTCTTCACTCCATGGGGCCTTTCATTCAATTCATTCATATTTCAGATATGACCATGTGGAAGCCCTTGCTCTTTAAAATAAGAAGTAACATGAATTATTTATAGGGTCAATTTTTCAATATCTACATTAAACTATGTGAAGACATCATCAGGAATCAAGGAGCTGAATGGTATCAGCATGAGGCCGACACCCAGATCTATCTTTTGAGAGGTGTGGCTCCCTCATAATAGCAATATGGAGGATAATAAATTGAAATTATATTTTAAAAAGGTAGATTAAAATGGTGGGCATTAAGAAGTATGTTGTAATGGATTTTATCTTTACCAACAAATAAATGTTGAGGATAATAAAATAAATAAGAATGCATAGTTAAAATTCTTGTTTTCAAAAAGTTTAGTTAAAAAATTCAGAGACATGGATATTTGAAAGGCTAGTTTTAATAAACTGATAGAAATAGTGAGGAATATGCCCTTGGAATTTATTCTTAAAGGAAAGATATCATGGTTGGCTTGGCCTTGTAAGGAAAGTTAAGTATAATGCATTCTGCAACAATACCAATGAGGAAAAAGACATCCAAAAATATAATTTGAGTGGATATACAGAATAGATTCATGAAAGAAGTTGGGATTAAAGACAATGTTTATTGGAATGGAAGGATAATCTAATTACCAAGATTGTTGACAAATCTTCAGCTCAGAAATGTAGGAATTAAGTCAGGAAGGCAAAGGTGGAAAAATGAGCTAAGAAGAGCAAGAGAAGCAAAGTCCAGCAAGATTTTCTTCAAATATACTAGCAGCAAGAAGAAACAAATGAGGTAGTGAGATCATTGCTTACTTCAAATGGAAACATATTCACAGAGCACCAAGAGAAAGTAGAATTCAATTCCTTTGTCTTTACAGCCAGAAGCAGCAGTGATTTGATAGGTAAGATTATGAACAAATGGAACAGGGGAAGGTGCAAGTCAGTAAAAATATGATAAGAAAAATTCTAGATAATTTGAATGTGTTCAAAACATTAGGTCCTGAGGAATGTACATTGAAATACTGAAATGACTGAATACCATTTCAGTCTGTCAATTATCACTAAAAAACCTTGGAAATTTGGGAGATGCCAGGAAATTGGAAAACAGCAAATGTGATTCCCTTCTTCAAGAAAGGGGAAAAATTTTAGTACAACAGGAAGCTTAATATAAATACCTGGACAGTTTTTAAGAAGCTTCTGGACAGCCACATCTCGAGGGTGATTTAATTGATTTCCCTGTAGGTCACAGAGAGTTGTACTAATGATGTTCCACCATTCTCTAATTCTTTGGTGGTTTTCATTATTAGGTAACATCAGAAAGATGGTAAACCTGCCTTTTCTGAATGGGATTGCATTTCTCCAAAGAAGGAAGTTGGGAGGTGCTTACAAACTCAAATCTTTCTTTGATTATCAAGATTGAGTCCATAGCCAAGAGTTCCTTTTATTAATTTAAGTTAATATAGTAACTGTATTTGTTTCTAGAATAAATTATCTTTAAACCTTGTACACATGTTGGTAACCTCTAAGAATGCCTATGGCAATGTAGTTCACATGAACCTGCCTTTCTGTGGAGTTCATGAACTTTACTTGGGAAAAAAAGTAGGTCTTGGATAAACTTTAAGGTGAGAATATATGCAAACTGCCATGCTTACTAAGCTAATCTAAGTGATTCAATTATAGTTGACATAAGTTTNTCCTCTGTAAAAACCTAGTTTTAAAACATAGTTTAAAGTTTTAAAGCTAATTTATTTCCCATGGAGCTGAAAGGCTTACATTTTATTACCTTTTAAAAAATTATATAACAACATAGTTCTGAATTATTAATTTTTAAAAATATTTTACTAATTTCTTTTTAATTGTTTTCATGTAGGGATTTAAAGTTGTTTTTATCATAAATGTAAAACAGATGACAATGTTCTGAAGCATACTAAAGTACGTAAATATACAAACGTTGATTTTTATAGATTGTGGATTATATTTTCTTTATTTGAAGGACACAAAAAACAGAGTGCGGAGATAAGAAATGTAAGGAGAGGAGAGAAGTGAGTACTTCTTTTGTAGATACTATGATATCCAAAAATATGGAAGGCTGCACTTAGTTTAATATTTGGCCTTGTTGAGAAGCTTTTAAAATCATATTTTACATTTCTTTTATTAATTTTAGTACACTAAAATAGATGCTATTTCTTAAAGAATAGAAATAATTTTTTAAATCATCCACGACATTTATTTTTATATTAAAAATTACTTACCAGCCAAGGCTAGGATATAGTCCTGATATCTTTTCCCTATTCTATTTGTGGCTGTACAGTTGTAATGTCCGAAGTCAATGTCTGATGTGGGAGCAATCTTTGTAGAAAGAAGAGAGAGGGAAAAAGAAAAAGAAAAAGAGAGGGGGGGAGAGAGAAGCATGTTTTTATGTAAAATTGACAGACCCGAATAACTGTACATATAATCTCTTAATATAATCCATAATATTTTTTCATGTGACCAGCAACATTGCAAATAATACGGAGGTCATTACTAACAATTGTAATCCTTCCTAGAATTGTTTGAATTGATTAGAGATGGGGGCCCATAGAGGTGATACGAAGGCATCTCAAATAAATGATAACTGGTAAAATATATGCCTGAATTTTTAGTAAATAATATTAATATATTTATGGTGATGGGGAAAAATCATCTTGAACAAAGAAAGTACTAAGTATCACTGAAAGCTTACCTCTAATATCAATTTATTTTCACTACTATGAGTCTTTAAATGAGTTGTATTTTCTACAGGTAAAACCAATTTTCCTCTTCTCCACTGAATAGATGCTGCTGGATTAGACAGAACATCACAACTTATGTTGATGGGATTTCCTTCCCAAGAATAATAAATTGTTTGATTTGACACAAAGATTGGAGCATCTGCAACACATATTTATAAAAGCATATTATTGCTTTGCCTTAATTTAACATTACATTGATCAATTTAATAATGATATGTCAATTGTTTAGATTTATTAAAGCACTGTTTTAGAATATTATGCACATCCTAATAATACATGAAATATAATCAAAAGTTTCAATTATAATTTGCTCTTTGGAATTATTACTTTAACAGTATAAAATAAATTAATTTCAGATGGACAACATCCTATCTATAATGGTGTAAACTATTCAGATTAGCAATACTTTGTGAATAAAATGAATAGCAATTAAAACACTTAATTATGCATTTTCCACAAGTAAAAATGTTCTGGGAGCAATTATTGATGCATACGAGCATCATTTGGCTCTCACACACCAAAACCATGACAAGGCAGGCTGATTTATTTTTTTTCAGGAATACTATACTCTACACCATATTTGTCTGTTATTTTGTTAAACTCTCAGAGGGCATGTAAGTATTTTGTTTATCTTCACTATGGTCAATGACTGCTATTTTTACAGCATTTCAGGTGCTGATTCTTTCTAGTTAGGTTATTTATATACTTAGAAATTTTGGGAATTATGGAACTGTTGGTGATGCAAAAATAAAATAAATATAATATAATATAAAATAAAATAAGCAGAAGAATAAAGACAAAAGTAGAAAAAACACAGAAGGAACATACACAAAGATGAAATACAGGTTGTGATTAAATTTCACTATCTAGTATCAGTTGAATTCATTCTAGAATCAAATTCAGTGCTTCTACATGAGGGCTGTCACTCCTGACCCATGGGCCAGATGCATCACGTGCTGGCCATGCCCACGTCCATTTTTTTGAAGGGAAAAAAGTCCCAATACATCATGTGACACCACCTTGATGACATGAGTTTGACAGGAATCATATTTCAAAATATAGAGCCAACTATGTGTCAACCCTGACACTATGATGACAATGTGCTTACAGTCAAGTTCCCCCCAAAAATGATAATGCTAAATTTGTATTTGTTTATGTATTGTTTAAAAGCTGTTTATAGGTTGGAAAAACTAGATAGAAACATTTGGAAATAATTATAACACAGGATAGTGTAGGGATTTTGACATTTAAATTAGATGGAAACAATGTCCATGAACAGACTCAGAGATTGTATTCAGCAGGTTCTGACCAGGTCTGGAGAACCAGTAGCAGAAATTTTGAGTAGTTTGGAGAACCTGCAAATACCATCTCTNCCCCATCTATTCTCTGCTTCCCAAGTCCCGGCTGGGTCTTCTTTTGTTGCCCTGCATAGGAGAATGAAGCTGGAAAGCGGGTTAGTGGGATGGGGAGGGAATGGGGATTTTGCAGTAACCTTCCCCCAGGAGGGGAGGGAATGGAGATTTTACAGTATCCTTTCCCTGCCATGCCCACTAAGCCATGCCTACAGAACCAGTAGTAATTTTTTTTTAATCCCACCACTGAACAGACTCCCTCATACCTGTTATGTCCAATCATGATGACTTGTTAGAAGGATAGTGAAGTAAATAATACAACAAAAAGCATTAATAATAATTCCACTGACTTTTCTCTATAGACTTTTTTGTTTATCCAACCTTCTAAAATTTGAAAAGAAAATGAAATAAAAGTACAAAATTATGTATTAACACCTGAAGTTGATCTTCTTAATCCTGATGTAAGGTATCTAAATATGCTTGAATCCAATAAATAAAATAAAATAAGAGCTTAAGTCATTGAATCAAATGTACTATACTGAAGCAGCAACTTTAGCAACAAATTGAATTATTATAATTTTGGCAAATAAGACACTATTATGACAGTTAAATTGCAGTGTTGTCATGGCTTCTAATATATATGACAAGTAGTTCAAAATGACTGCAAAATTAGCAAGGTCAAAATAGAAATAGATGGTACATAATCATAGTTCCAACAGTGATATACCATACTATTTATTTCTAGGCCACATATTGGAAAATAAGGGAAGGAAGGGAGGCAGTAATAGTTAGTATCCTTACTCTTAATCAGGAGATGAAAACCATATTTTGAACTAGTTATATTTTCAAGATAGCCTATTCTCAATTCAGAGCATAAATTACCAAAATTAAGCTATTCCATCCAGGAAAATTAATAGCTAATAACTGTGAATATGATCATTTAGATGGCTAAATCCAATCTAGAACATGCTGAATATATATTCTTTCCATTTTGTTTGAATTATCTTCATATTATTGCACTGCTTCATTTCAGTTCATTACTGATCCCAGTCCTCAAGTTGACAAGACTCTTATTTCAGCTTAATAAAATATGAAGGACAATAAGAGAGTAAAGCTATGTTGTCTACTGATTAAGGGATTAGGGTAGAAAGAGGGAGACCATGAGTTCAAGACCCACCTCAGCCATAAAAGCCAGCAGGGTTATTTCGGGGGCAGTCATTTCCATCTCAGTCCAACCCACTGCACAAGATTGTTATTGTGGGGAAAATAGGAGGAAGATGTGTTGAATGGGTTCACTGCCTTGAGTTGTTTGTAAATATAATAAAGTTGGGATTCAAATAAATAAATAAGACTTGAAATGCTAGTCTACAGATACCAAATTTAGAATCATTTATTGACCAGAATCATGCACCTGTCTCCAACACTATTTTCTGGATTTGGTATCTTTCAAGGCAACAAAATCATAGATAACAATCTGCTCATAAATGTAAAATAGTGTAAGAATATACAGTAATAGAAGCAGAAGAAGAAGAAAATACCTTCAAAGCAAGATGAACTGAAATTGAAAACGATGCTCTCCCCCACCCCCATCCCTATTCAATGATACATATTCAAATTTTCCAGTATATTTTCTAAGATGCAGAGCTTCAAGATGGGTACAAAATGCTTGGAATGATCTGACCAACAATGACTAGAAAGGAGCAACAGTTATTTTTTATTGATTTTGATATTATGTTTCTGTCAATGCAGCAATGATTCTATTTGCTTTTTTTTCAGCTAGATCATGTTTCAGTTATAATCTATCAAGACATTGGATATTTTTACACTATACTGTTGCCATAAGGCTTCCCTCATCACTTGAATTTTCACAACCACTTATTTTTGAAATTATTTGGATGGTTTTCCCATTTATTATACTTTATCAAAACTCAGGATGCTGTCTTTTCCTATTCACCACCCTCTATCTCATTTATAATGTCAGTTATCAATTTAACCCTATCAGTTAAAATATGTTGAACAGAAGTGGATATCTCACAAAACCTTGATGTGCAACCAAACACATCTCTCAGGTTTGATGCAGAACCTTTGATGTCATACTTGTTGAGTATTACTCTTCAGCTGGCTGTACATCGATCTAATGACATACTAGTAGAGCCATCATTTTGACATTTTTTCCACTACATTTCACTTGGAGTTGTCACCAAGTGTTTGTTCATTCCCATTGTTAACTAGTGACTCTATAAAAAGTGTAACATTTGCTTGACATAATTTATTTTTAATAAATTAATTCATGCTGTTTTCTGCTAAACAACACATATTTTTCTAATGTTCAGAAATTACTACCTAGTTTAATATTTGTATAATATTAAATCAGTTCACCAATCTGTAATTTCTTTGACCCAATTCCCCATTTTTGCAAACAAGAATATTTGCCTCATAGCACTGAGTACATCTTCCATGATTTTTCAAAAAGTTTGGATAATATCTGAAAACTCTTACTTTTTGTATTAATATTGACAAAAAGTGTCTCAATATTCTAAATAGCTCTCTGAGTTTTGTTTTCAGTACTATGTTTCACACTATTTTCTGGTCTCTTGTTTGCCTCCCTTGCAAGATTCAGTTTAAAGCTTCCAAATCAGGTTTGCAAGACATCCTCCAAACTTATTCTATAGGTCTTGTAAGATGTTGCCAGCCTCTTCCCAAGAGTTCAATAATGTATTTTACTTAGATTATTTTATTATTTGTATGTAGTATGATGAAAGATTTGTATTTAGCTAAATATAATATTTATAGTAGAATTGTGCAAATAATTTAAATGAAGAATTTCACAAAGTGTGTTAGCATCCTCAAATGTTGAAGCATCCTAATGTTTGAAGGCTTCTTCATTGAACTTCATTAAATGATTGCCCTTGAGGTGAAGGGCAAAATAGCTTTCAAAACAACATGATTTTAATTCACCAAGAAGGAATGCTTCACTTAAACAATAAGATTGGTGAAGCATACTTTTTTAAAAATGCTACCCTTAATTGGACATCTTTGTCAACTAGCATGCAAACTAGATATGAAACCAAGAAAATACTGTATTGCTACTGTATTGCTACCCCTGCTTTATGACTTGCATGTAACTTTTTATGTCTCCCTTTGCTTTTCCTTCTGAAGAACTTTTTTGGTGGGCATTAAAATGTTTAAGGTTGAGAGTCTTAATTTAATATAACTTGCTTACTTCATTCTCAGTACTTTCAAAAGTTTTGGATGGTTTTTTTTTTAAAATTGCAGCCATATTATGTGATAGCTTCCATTAAGAAAGTAGGCCATCAACCTTTTGAAAGATATATAGCTAGAGGTCCTTGATAATGATTGAGAAACTTCCTAAAATCAATTTTCTAGCATATTAATACAAAGACACTTTCAAACAGAATTACAAGAATTGCATTGATTTCCCTTTACCTCTTCCCTTTCATTCAAGATGTTGGTGCTGTTATAACAACATGGAATTGTCTCATTTAAATATAAGTAGAAGACCCAGATTCTTTTGTCTGCTATAAATATACAATTATTAAAGTAGATTATATCTATGTATGAAAATGTGTGTGGGTGTGGGTGTGAGTGGGTGTGGTATCCAACCTTTGCCTTGCATGTGGGTTTGGTATATTTGAATTTAAAAGTCTACTTTTGGCTTTTGGAATCTTAAGATATATGAAGAGTGCATATGTTACTACAACTATAAGGCATAAGAATTACATGCTGAAACCCTACAGGTACAGAACTCATGTTGCAAAGACCTTTATCCACTTTATTAGACTCCTCAGATATCAGGTAATATTGCCCCAATCATCTTAATTTGACATAGCCATGTAGAATCCAAATCTGAANATGTAGCAAAATGCTAGTCATGTACATTTAAATCTTCCTGCCCAACATTTTTCAACAGGAAATGGTTTTTCTTTAACTGATATTCCTGATGACTAATGGCTGATAAATACAATTTTTGACTACAGTTATCATTATAGTGCAGCCCCAAAGGAGCTCTTATGTTCAGTCATATCCATTCTTGGTTTTTCAGATTGATATTCTCAGGCCTGTCAAATTGGCAGCCCACGGGCTGGATGTGTCACACGCAGGCCATACCCCAACTCTGCAAAGGCAAAAAAGTCATGACACATCACAATACATCATGTGACACCCATATAGTAGGCATTGCAGCTTTGTCTCCAAGAATATGCCAGGATCAGTGATTGCAAAGAACTATTTGGGAAAAAGTCATCTTCACTTCCCTTACTCCCCAACAACAAGGGGGGGCTAGAAACTCAGGAAGCAATTCTGTTGGATAGCAATATGATAAATGTAGCAGCAATAACCCTAACTTATTGCTGTTGTGAAATATCACACCAAATTATTGTTAAGAGTTATACATTCCTTTACAAAAAATATACAAACAAGAAAATGGATATGAAAATTGCAATTCATACAAAATATGGTTATTTATGCCTGCATATACAGTGTTAGAGTAGGGTATGAATCAGTATATGTGTGTNAAAGTATGTCTTTAATATATACAGTATGTTTAAGGTACTGTATATATTTTAAGTAACCCTCTATAATGCTGTACCATCAACAGTTTGGTATGTACCTTTATTTGCTAATTAATAAGGAGATTGATTTGAACTCAGGGACACCCACCCAATGCCCTACCAGCCATAAGCTGCTTTCCTCCACCCATAGCCTGATACATATGGCACTGAATTGTAGCAGCAAAAAGGATATATTTTTTGGCACAACCTTTTTTCAAAAAATAGAGAACATCCATTTTTACTCCAACAATGTTTTTTCTTCTTTGTTTTAAGCACAAAATCTTATTGAAACAAAATTTATCATGGAATTTTTGTTTAAGGGTTAGAAAGACCTCCCATTTGCTTCTACAGCTTTTGGTGACTGGTCACAGAACTGTTTAAATGTAACTCCATAAGTACAGGTAGTCCTCAACTTACAACAGTTTGCTTAGTGATTGTTCAAAGTTACAATGGCATTGAAACATGTGACTTGTGACTGTTTTTCATACTTACGACCATTGCGGCATCCCTGTGGTATTTGTGACCATTGTAGCATCTTGGGGTTATGTGATCACTTTTTGTGATCTTCTGACAAACAAAGTCAATATGGAAGTCAGATTTACTTAACAACTGTGTTACTAATGCAACAACTGTAGCAATTTCATGGCTTGGGTCCAGGTTATCTAAGGAAACATCTCTTGCCAGTCACATCCACCCGACCCATTAGAGTGAGGAGGCAGGGAATGTTGCGGGTCCCACCCTTGAGGGAGATACACCTGGTGGGACCCAGAAGAAGAACTTTCTCCATGGTAGCTCTGTCTCTCTGGAACATCATTCCCCCAGAGNNNNGAATGGCCCCCTCACTAATACTCTTCCGAAAGGCACTGAAGACCTG
>AZIM01002754.1:54672-68179 GCA_000516915.1 Ophiophagus hannah | reverse complement strand
CAATGGAATGAAGGCTATTGCTGAGCACATGGGATGGTGCTCCAAAGATTGTAAGCCACCCTGAGTCTCCAGAGAAGGGCGGTAAATTTAAAAAAAAAAAAAAAAAGGAGCCTCCAGAGGCCTCCCCAGGCCTGTTACAGGCCAAAACGGAGCTTCCATGGGCCAGATTCGACTCTGCCCACCCCATTTCCCATGGCTTTAGTGTTTTTGAAGAGCTCCAGAAGAGGCTGACCCACGTGGCAGAGAGCCAAGGCCTTTTATTCAGAAGCCTATGAAGCTATATGGATGTGAGATGTAAGGAAAACAGCTTTCCCCATCTGAATAAAAGACCGGCTTCTCTGCCATGAGGGCCTTCAGGCTTAGTTTGGGCCCAGTCTGGCCGGTGATGAGCAGCCTCCTGCTTGATGCTGAATGGCTTAGAATAGGCAGCTTCTAGGATTGGAGCATGGCATGCTATCAACAAGGAGCTTGCAGTTCAGCCTGATGGAAGCAAGCTCCCCATTGATTGGCAGCTGCTGCTGGTTCAATCCCTGAAGCAGGATGCTGCTGTGGCCCAGTCCAGGCCTTTCTACTACTAGAGGCCTGCTGGCCACATGGCCCCAGCCAAAGTTTTTTATTCAGAAGCTGGTAAAAATGTTTTCCTTAGATTTCATATTCTTACAGCTTTGCAGCTTTGCCGTCATCTGAATAAAACACTTTGGCTTCTCTGCCAGTGGGTCAGCCTCTTCTGGAGCTCTGGATATCTTCAAAAAGTAAAATCCATGGAAAATGGGGTGGGGAGGCATAAGTGGAATCCTGGATGCTAGCAAAGCAGGCCAAGTCTGTGGGGATCAAGTGGGGTAGGATGAAGGGAAGCAATTGTGGGGACCCTAGGGGAGCATGAGGTATTTCAGTGGATTGGAGAGACCTTGGATAGCCTGGTCCTGCATTAGGCCCCACATGCTCTTCCCCACTCTGAGATACCTCATGTGCATTTAATGACCTGCGCATTCGATTAACAAATGCATTGGGGAAAGCAGGAAGTGGTCATGTTCATTTAATGTTATTCAATCAAATGAATCCTTGGGTTACGAAAGTAATTGACAGGCTCTATCACATTCGTAACTTGAGGATTACCTGGATTACCTGTGTAATAAGAGTGAGGAGGGTCTCAGGGAAGCCCTGCCTTAGCGCTTGGCCACCACATGTGCCCCCCAACATGAGTCCCATGTCATGCCTACTATGACCATGCCCCCTGGGATGCCCCTCCAAGGTGAAACACAATCCTGATACATCCCTCAATGAAATCGAGTTTGACACTCCTGATTTATAGGATTAAATAAATGTTGTCCTTGTTTAGGTTTTATTGGTTTCTGTTAGTGCCATCCATAAAATTCCAAACCTTCTGTTATATTTGTCAACCAATTTTTCATTAGCTAAAATGCTTTGGAAATTTATTTCTAATGATAAGGAAATGTAATGAAAGAATTATGCTATTATTTCTTAATCTGTATTCTTTATGGCTCCCCACTTTTTTCTAACATATTATAAAATAAGGATATCTTTTAAGATAAAGTCAAGCAGAAATAGATAATATCAAATCCATTTTTTTTTAAAAAATAGATTATGTCAAAGCAACAAAGAAATGAAGAAGAAATGTCTGTCAATGTGCAGAGTGACTTCAGAGTGTTGAAAGATGTAAATAAAAAAGCAACAACACCAACAGCAATTTCTCATGTCAATTCCAATAATAAAGATCAATATGCAAACAAAGAAATGTGAACAATATTCTTAAATATCCTGTGGGCAAGGTGAGAAACAGTCATTTTGCATGAGTAAAAGTGTAATTCAAGTATAATATTAAGTTCTACACAGAAAATAATCAAAAGAAGAGTATTTTCCTTAATCCGAATTATTTTGTTTCCCGAAGCCTGGGAAGGTAGGGTTTTCATACTTATATATGAATATTTCGCACATACAATGTTTTATCTAATTGAAATTATATACACTTTGAATAAATACAATACTGATTATTATAGAAGTTGTATACATTAATTTACCTTGTCACCTTCAGAAAAAGTTATTCCATCAACAGCTCTTTTCCAAGTAATTTCAGGAACTGGTTCTCCTTCTGCTTCACATATCAGAGCGGCTTGACCATTTTCATAAGTGGTTTCATTTTTAAGTTGTATTATTTGAGGCTGTACTGTTAGAAATACAAATTATATTACTTGTTCTTGATATCAAAGGCTACATACCACATCTTCTTGATATACATGTATATTTTACTCCTAATGCTTATCTGCAATATAACATTATTCCACTTTTGCTAGAGGTTTTCCAGCTAAGAACGTTAATTATTGAAATACATGTTGCCTATTTTCATTATACATGGGTATACATGGTTCCTTTGCTGTACTTAACAATTTATGTCTAATCCTTGTAGATATCTCCAGCAGCTGTTTTTATGAAAGTGAACTATTTATTAGCTAATGTTGTCACAATATTTTTCTTTTTCAACTTTTATGAATTCACTAATGAGAGGTCCTTGGTGCTCTCTGAGCTTGGTTCTTTTCTTGTAGATGTCAGGTTCATAGAACATCAAGGACCCTTCATTTCAACCTTGAGCTACAAATATTATCCTTTATTGAAGTTCACTAATATCTCTAAAAATAGCAAAATGACTGTTTTTAGGGCAGCTACTACTTTAAAATTTTCCAGGTTGAATGGATAAGAAACTATAGAGATGAGAAGAAACAATCTTATCGAAGTGTGTAGGAACCATTAAGGGAAAATAAATGAACTTCTGGGAACCAGGAAAGCATCTAATTACCGTACCTTGATTCTTTTTGGTATAAAGAGGCAAAAAACCCTTATACAAATAAAGAAGGCTGAAACATTTTTAAAGTCCTGGGAAACAATAGACCTATTTTTTAAAAAATATCAATGTGACATGAATAACATCTAGTCATGTTTATCCTATACTTTCCATTTGAATCACCTTTTCTCAGACTGTAAAAAAAATGGCAAGTGGAACATCATAGATTTCCTGGTTTATTTATTTATTTATTTATTTAGACTTTCTCCTCTATATAAAAGAATAAAATTTTGATACGGGCAAAGGTAGATTATACAGAAGAATTTATAATTTCTCAGTATACTTTCATCATTATCTATAAGACAGCAGTGAATATTATATCTTTTTAAAAAAAAGAATCAAACTTTTAATTTGTACTAAAATGAAAAGTTATTTTTCATAACACTTTTTCTGTAACCTTCTTTTGAAAAAGTTTGATTAAAAAAGTCAATGAAAATTAGTAGCAGCTTGGGATCAGATGGGTTTCCTAACTAAGAAAGAGAGGGACCTTTGAATTTATTTCAGAATCAATTAAGCATTTCTAAGAATTTTACATTCAATAAAAATGAACCGAAGCTCAAAGACAGCCAAACCAAACAATACTTACCAAAAACTTGCATGAAAGTCTGATTTGTCACTCTTCCTGCTTTATTTCTTGCTTCACAAATATACGGACCAGAATCAATATTTTGTATATCTTTTATGGTTAGTTCCATATTCCTGCCTCTTAATGTATATTTATCACTTTCCTCAATACGTTTGCCCTTTCTATAAAGACATATAGATACAATGTTTTCTTTATAAGTTAAATGAACACTAAAATTCGAATCTTATTATAACTATGTAATATACTGATAAGAAGAAAAGCACAAGTTTTTAATCACTAACTGGAAAATTATAAATGTTAACATTTCATTTGTGTGTGAAGATTCATTTTAATATTCTACTATGTAATTAAATAAGAACATATAAGTTAATTTGCAGCAATGTTATTAATTCAAATAAATTACATTTAACATATTTGACATTCTACAATAGGGGTGTCAAACTGAAGGCCTGAAGGCCAGATTTGGCCTGTATGATGCTTAGATCTGGCCCATGGAGCCACACAGGAAACAGCAAAGGATCAGCTTCCAGCAAAAATTGACACACGGCCCTCCCAGACTCCATTTTTGACCACAATGGCTTCCTATGCCAGCAAAATGAAACTCAGAGGGCTGTGTGTAGCCTCCCAGTTCCATTTTCACTGGCAGAGGGCTGCAGGAGAACATTCTGGCTGAAAACATGGGTCCTCCAAGCTCCGTTTTCACTGGCAGAGTAATGCAGGAGGCTGTCATGGCCGAAAATGGATTTCGGGATCCTGTTTTCACTGGCAGAGCACCACAGACATGAGTGACATCAAGCTGGCCATGCCCACCCTGGCCATGCCCACCCTGGACCTCAAAGTCAAAAACAACTCTGGTGTGGCCCTCAATGAAATTGAGTTTGACATCTCTGTTCTACAATTATGAGAGTTCAAATTCCATTTGCTTTATTAAACTTACAAAAAGACATAATAATTAGACTTCCAGCTGACATTGCAGTGAGATTAGATGTGAGGAACTCCCGTGCCAAGTTCTCCCCATTGAGGTCTGAAAGGAGCTAAAGCCACCCTGTAGGGGTGGTGAAGAAAAGAGGGGTGTCCTGTAGGTCACGGAGGGCAGCAATTCTCCTGCCTGACCCAGGGCTTCTTCCCTCTCCCTCGATGAGAAAAAGAGGCAGCCATCATGGTTGCCACAAAGCTGGGACAGCCTAGACAACAAAGAAATGTGCAGGAGCAGTGTAGATGAACTGGAGCTGGGTGAGAAGATTCCTTTTTTATTTAGACCCTAACTTTAAAAGAAAAAAAAGAGGAAAATCCAGGAAAAGAGACTCTTAGAACTATTTCTTAAAGCAGTGAACAACCATAGAGAGAAAAATCCTAGACCCAAAAGAAAGGAACTAAGGGGAGAAAAGCTAAAGACTTTTTAAAACAGAAAATTGGATTTTTAAAGTGGGTAGGCATTGTTTTCGAAAGGCATTATAAAATGCTGGAACTATCTACTTGAATAGCTGACTTTGCTTCCATAAATTGAACTAAATTTGGATTAATCAGTTTATCAGACTTGAAACAATGCTGAAACCTAAGCTGAGGGTGCCATCTACTGGTGAATGGAATATACCATACCCTTACAAGTTTAGAAAAAATTTTGATAAGAGAAATAAACAACATTCACCTGGAGAACTGTGATGATACTCACTGTTCTATAACTATCTACTTTATGATTACTGGAAATGCTATTGTGAGAATAAAGAAGACTCCTAAATAAAGTAAAGTGACTTGATTTGTGGAAGCTCCCTGGACTACTTAAATGGAACTGATTAATAATCCTGAGATGTAAAGAACTATGATTATTGAACTTTCTGAGGAACAACATTGTTTTTGGACTTAAGTAAGAGAGGGACTTATTAAACTAAGACAAGATCCTCTATCAGGGGAAGATGAGTGAGATTTCAAAAGAAATGGTGTTGATGTTTCAAAATATTAGGGATACTACGACAAAGAATCACAGAGAGATTAAAAAAACCTAATGGAAGGCATAAATGAGAAAATAGAAAATATACTACAATTGATAATAAATGAAGATCAAAGAGTCCAGGAAAGAGAAGAGGCAACAGAAAGAATGGAAGAAAAGATAGAGTGGACAAACCAGAAAATAAAGGAAGAAGATGAGAAGGAGAAAACAATAAAGATAATAATGACTGATGGGAAAAGTACTTTAAGAGATTTAAAAATGGAATTGGATAACTGGGAAGATACTTTTGAAAGGGAGATAGGGGTTTGGGTGGATACTCTGGAGACCTGGCAGCCTATGAGGATAGAGATGGGATAAATATTCAGTCTGATTGGTAGACACAGATGCTGATAGAGACAAAGACCCAAGAGAGCAGTATAGGAGGTAAGCCAAAAATTGAATAAGAATTGAAGTATTAAAATGGACGAGAGAAGATGGATAGAAAGGAATTATTATTATTGTTATTGTTATTGTTATTATTTCCTTTTCTAATATAATGATGGCCTAATTAAAAACTAGAATAAAGGTAGAAATAAGAACACACACCTTTATATGTATCAATAGTTAGATGGAAAGTTTGGTGGAAAGTTGGTATTATTAGGTATGTTTAAATAATAGGATGACTGGTATTTGAATGGTGTATTGTGACTTTGAACAACTAAATAATGAGGGATCATGTCTTACTATAAACATATGTATTAACACTAGGATTAGTAATGGTAACCTGACTAGAAGCTAGAATAGAGGTAGAAATAAGAAATAGNNGGAATATTAGCAGATATAATTTTTATATAATAGAATATAAGTAATAATTAGATGGAAAGATTACAGGTTGAAAGATGGTATTACTATGTATGCATATAATATCATTGGTATTAAAAGGGAACATTGAAATATTGAATAACTACTCTAAAACAACCATGTATCAATACTAGGATTATATAAATTTGATTAATATAACTATTATTATTATTGCTGTTTGTATCAAAATGAATCATACTCAAGAGGCCACACTGTTCATGTATTGATATTGATGTATATTTAAAAATAAAAATCCAATGAAACTTAACAAATTGGACATAACAATCATGTAGCTTAACTATATGCCATCATTCATTATAGCAAATATAATTTATTCATGCCATCAAGAATATATATTTGCCTCAAAATTATGAAAAAGGGAAGAAAACTTGAAAATAAATATTTCTGAATTGATTATGAATATTGCCATTTTGATTATGGAATACTTTTATATAAAGAAAGATTTATATTCCAAAATACGTAAATTGTGTAATTTCATGCATATATTATTGAGGAAATATGATGCAATAATAAGGATGCTGTCGGTAGAAGTTACAGAAATTCTTTGGAGATACAAATGACTGAAGAAATATATCAAGAATGAAAGAAGAAAGAATGAACATTTTACATTTATATTACTATTAAGAAAATGTTTTTATTATCAATAATTTCAATTAAAATCTTCTTTTACAGGCTATTATTTTAACTTAATGTGCTAAATCTGTTACTTCTATCCACAAATGTCATTTGCATATGATAATAGATTTCTGAAGCTTTCTGTAAATGAATTTGCAGTAATCAATAACAACCATGTTGTAAGAATATATATTTTACAGAGAAACCAGAAAGATTTAATGTAATGATTTTAATTTAGTTTAAATTAAATTAAAAGACTTTATGAGTTATTAGTCTTATTTCCTACATTATAAAATATAATTGTTCAAAACTGTAGAACATATTTTTAGTGAATTTTCCCTTCTGCATTGTAAGTCTAAAAATTCTGCCTTGATGTAAAAATAGTAATTGTTTATTATCTTTAACTACAGTATGGTATCATAATATGATTTAAAGAACATTAATGTTTTAAAATGTTCTAGAAGAGTAGTTTCTAAAAATACTTTTTTTCATGAATCTTTCTTCTGCATGACATATTATATATTATGCTAGTGTATCCATAAACCAAGTAAACTGACATTTTTTCATTGTGCAACGTTTTGGTGTGCTTACAGCATTTAGCCAGTATGCATATTAATTTAATGGTTCACACAGAACCTGTTTCAAAACAAAATATTTAGGAAGTCACCCATTCAGAACTAAATTCAAGCTGGAAACAAAAACCTGCTCAATCAGAGATTTTTTAAAAAAAATCATATTGATTGAAAAATCCCTCTTATTAGTTATTTGTTATTTAGTAATTTCAGAACCTACCATATTTTAAATATCTCTGCTCATGAAGCTTACCTGTACCAGTTGATTTCAGGTTCAGGAGAACCAGTAGCTTTACAGAACAAAGTAACTGCCTCTCCGCGATCTGCTGTAGCATTAAAGGACTTCTGAAGCAAAGTAATGGTTGGAGGAACTGGACAAATGTAAAGCATTCAGTTTTTACAATCTGGACAATTTTTTTTAGACATTGAGAGCAAATTTCTTTTTTTTTCTCAAATTATGTCAGGCACAAAGGATCAGGGCAAGGTTCAATTGATTTTATTTATTGCTCAGTAAAACAAAATATTGCGCAAATCTATATACAAAAATCTAGTAAACTAAAGTTCAATACTAAATTGGCACCAGGTAAGAGTTAACAGAATTCAAGGGGTTGGCCTTAGATAATTATAGACAGATGTAACAACTCTTAGATGTATGATATACTTAATTCTGCACCCCAGTTCTGCCTGCTCTTCTACAAATTATCTGTCTATAATTGTTTCAACATGGAATCTGAGACATTGTGGAAAAGAAATAAAGATGTGTCATTTATATTCTTGAAAACATTTGATTATATTTTGTTTCACTGATATCAAAAATAAAGCAAATTAGTAGCTAATGGTCCTATTTTCAGTCTTATTTAGCTGTCTGAGAATTTCTAATGCAAATAATGTTCCTGGAAAACATAAGCATAAATATTATTTTTCATAAAAATAATTTTGAAAAAATGTAAATTGAAATTGATAATACATTAGTTAGCAATATTTTGTAAGAGTTTTAAATATGAAAGTCAAAATGTTAATTTTCTGAACTGATTTTTTATTGTATAGATTTTCTCCAATTTTGAGGCTGGGTTAGTAGTCAAAATTATTATAATTGGGAGAAAAATAAATGTCAGATCTGTGTGCAATTAATTTTTAAATAACTCTAATATTGCCTTCTTAACACTATTAAGACTTAAAACAAGGATTAGAAATTCTTCACAAGTACATTAATTCTCTCTCACACACACACCCCTTCTCTCATGTGCGCACGCACACAACTCTCAACAATGTTGAATTTCATTGGTATGATTCACAAAACTGGGGCTATATTTTCCTACAAATTCCTGTCCCAGTCTTTGGAGGCTATTGGGGACTGGATGAAGAAAGATGGGCTCCAACTCAACCCTAGCAAGATGGAGTGGCTGGTTATTTGAACCTTCCAGAGATAAGGTTCTTCCATCTTTAGTTCTGGATGGGCTTCTACTATCCCAGACAGACCCAGTGTCCAATCTGGGAGTCTTTGCCACTGATCCTCAAAAAATAGGTGGCAGCCATGGCTAGGAGAGCCTTTACCCTTTCTGGGTAAAGTGCCAGTTCTGTCCTTTCTTGGACTGGAAGGCCTGGAAGGCCATTCTCATAGTAATTAATGTCTTTCTAGCCTCTCATTTAGGCTACTGCAACATGTTCTACATAGAGCTACTCCTAAATAGTATTCAGAAATTTCAGCTGGTGAAAAACATGGCTACACAGGTAGTAAGTGGTGCCAGATATATGACACATGTAACACCATTTCTGTATGAGCTATATTGTTACTGAAATATTTCTGGGTGCAGTTCAAAATGCTGATCTTTAAAACCTACATGGCTTGGGACCAGAATTATCTAAGAATTATCTTTCCAACTGTGTCTACCCATCCAATTCAATCTAGCAGAATAGTTATGTTGTGGATCTCATCAATTGAAGAATGTTGGTTGCCAGGGACTGGAAGATGGGCTTTTTTTGTTTGCAGTGGCCCCTGCTCTATGGAACATTATCCTTCCAAAGAATAGAATGCCCCAACTCTGTTAGCTTTTTGTAATGTAATGTAAACTCCTGAGACTGAGGTGCTGAATGTGGCAAGGGCTTCATTTCCTTCATTTACTGCTAACTGGCCAAGTATCTTGGCTGCTATGTATTTTTGATGTTTTTATTATTTTAAAATTCTTTAGTGTTTTAATTGTAATATATTTTTTGAATAGTAACCTGCCCAGAGTCATTGACAATAGAAATAAATAAAATTAAAATAATAAGATAAAATAAAAAATAAAATAGAGGGAACAAAGGAATATTGAACAAAAAAAAAAACCAAAAAAAAAAACCAACAACCCTCTAATATTAGGGTGAAGCACCCATATACCATTCAAGTACTATAAAAGATAATGTTTCTGTTTGCAAGCAAATAAATAACTTAGCAAGTTGATCTCATAAATTGGGGTGAGGCAATAATCTGTATTCTCAAAGTATTTCAGGGATTCGGTTTGTGGTTTTACGGAGGGAGGGATTATTAACCTGCCTAAGATATTGTATAACATTTGTATAACTCTAACATTTCAAGTACATTTGATGCAGAATTTTAAGCCTTATAAAATGTCTGTATCTGTAATATTGTTTATGAGGATCAACAGATGACATATGGTATTTACCATTTATATTGAGGGAAAATACTTAGACCTGTTAGAAAATGTAGCCCCAACTTATCTGAAAAGTGGCTCACTGAAAAAAAACCCTAATATAACAATACACTGTCACCATATCCCACCATACTGCTCTAAGCACAGAGCCAGATCTTCTAATATAACCACATTTTACTCCATCACTAGTAATGGAGACAATGTAGAGAAAAGATAACCTGATTCATATAAATGGGATGTGCTCCAAAGATTGTAAGCCGCCCTGGGTCTCCGGAGAAGTGCGGCATATAAATGCAATTTTTTTAAAAAAATTGTCTTATATGGGAAGTAACTCAAACATGAAGTAATTTTAAGCAGTTTTCAAATTGCAACTATTTTAAATGAAATGTGCCTAGCAATATTAAAGGATTAATCAATATTAAATATTAAGTCAATAGATTCTAGCATTTGTAATGAAAATGTAATCATTATATTGCCATAGTTAAACACCTGAGAATAACCTTTGCTCAGGAAGAATCAAAAGATAGCCTTTATCACCATCTTTTCAATCAAAGCTTGCATGTGCTTGGATAATAAAGACCACTATATTACCTGAACATTATAAACATCCTTACAGAAATCTTGAATATTTAATATAGATGTTCATATTTCTTTATTTATCATCAGGAATACTAATCTAGTCTAGTATATATAATTTCTTTTTCATCTGTTTTTATTTCATTTTCATGTTTGTTTCTTATTGAGTTTTTATTTTACTGAAAAGCCATTCAAATGAACAAGAAGCAAGACCTGCTTCACAAATCTGTTATCTGAGGTGTATGGATGTGATTGATTTGAAAAAGGACCATCAAAGGGAAGGGTTCATGCAGGATATGCAAATATTCAAGGCTAATACTTTTATAAATAAACAACCAAGTGTCAACTGAAATTCCACTTGTGCAAATGAGTATCCACTGTATTTCTCAAAACCATCTGAAATATTGTTTCCAGAAGTTAATACCTAAAAGCCTCGGGAATGGCACTAAATTAGGATGTGTGGAGATAAATTCTTATTCAAATTGAATAATAAAATACCACCTACTTCCTTAGAGACAGAAAGTTACACTGCTGTCAATGAATCTAGGGAAACTGACTTGTGCTGTGTCCTACAATTTTCAGCTGGATTCATTATCTGGCGAGGTATTAGTTAAGAGAACTGTCAGCACAATGAGTGGTAAGGAGGTATTAATAATATTTATATGTACTATATATGATAATACCTACTTCCAAAGCTCTGAAATATGAAGCTGACATTTTAAAAAAATAAAACAGCAATGCCATATAGCACTGGAATACTTAGGTTTGGATTTAAAGATAAAATAGATGAAAACATCAGACATTAATATTGCTCTCCTCCCTCTTACAATAATGGAGGAGGAGATGATGGGGGAGAGGTGGAGGAAAAGAAGAAAAGTAGCATTGAAGCATTTGTACATAGTTGTGCACATGATATTAGGATCTGCCCCCTCCTCCGAGATGGAGTCCAAGCAGCCGTCCTTTTGGCAAGCTCTGTGTTATACTTGTCCTGGTTGGCACTTAGCTATGATTTTATGTAGCATTTGCTTTATTTTATTTTTGATATTTTATCTTACCTATTTCATTTTATTTTACTTATACAAACACCAAACTCCCAGCTTTACAGAAAAAGGAAGTGTTAGTTTTGTTAAGAAAGAGAGTTGAATATGTGTGTATGTGAGACACTGAGAAAGAACCAGCCTGGCAATTCTGAAACTAGTTAAGGCATCAAAACACCTGAATATTAACCTCATTACAAAAGCTCCTGGAACTCCATTAAGAGATTTGAGGTGCTATCTCAGCATTGGATTCCTTTCTTTGAAAGAAGAACAACAGATTTTTCTGGAGCAATGCTTTTCAGGAAAACATTATATGCTGCCTACCATCAGTACTTATACCTCTAATAAGGTATCACAGATAAGCTTTTATAGAAATGTTAACACCAGAATCTCCCTCATACTTTTCTAGTTAAATTTTGTCTTTTAACTGCTTATAGCTTTGTTTGAGTAAGTGTTAATTGGCTCTCTAATGTAAATGGCAAAAAATTGGTTTATTTTTTTATGGTCAATATTGTTAAAAATAAGGTCCTATTGAAATTGTTAGAATATCCTTCATCCAAATGTTTACTCATGGACAAATGTGAAGCTTCTATTAGATAACAAATGTGAGACTTCTATTAGATAACAGTGCATCCTTGTGTGATGGAGTTCATTGTTGGAATGTATTTCTATGCAGTAGTATTCAGCCAATAGAAGGCAGTTTACAATTTTGGCTCTATGGTATATACTCTATGGTCTTTTGTTCTGAGTAGTTTCCTGTTTCCTTTTACAGTAATATAGTTGAGCAGTAAAGTACATGGTGACTGTGCTCTGTGTGGTGCTTTATATAAACAGAATTTCTAACACTGTGTCCAGCAGTTTCTGCTACCTGATTCTATTCCTGTACTCACTGGTATCATAACTTGTTATATGCACTTTTATTTTGAAACATTCTAGATTTTACTGTTTTTTCATATAATGTTTGTGTGGGGGGGTGTTTCCCAGACACAAATAGTTAATGTGTTCTATTCTTTTAACAGCAAACCTATAAAATTGAATAATTGTGTTGTCAGTTTCCTTGAGTAAGAAATTCATCTTTTTTTTAAAGTTGGAAAATCACTACACAGGTACCAAGGAAAACCAATTAAATCACAAATTACCTTTTACTGCTGTTAACATTTTGGAGCAATGTAGCAACAAATTCACAATGTCTAATTATACTGTGAATTATATTATGCTACATTTGTTAATTTTTTTCTGTACTATTTTCTAATTCGCTTTCTGGTCTTTGTTCATTATCTTATACATTGTAAAATGAAAAGATGGGGTTTTTTGGGGGGGGGGAGATTTTAAAGTCTTGGTTTATAAATGTGTTGGTAATTGGACAACTATAAAGTAATCATTATAATAGAATGTAAGCAACCATAAAAGCATAATTTAGTTGCCTCCTTTTAATAAAACAGGCTGCATATAAGAACTTTGGGATTTCCCCCCCAAATTCTCTTGAGTCACTATAATTCTGAGCTAAATCCAATAGAACATTTAGCACTAATGTTGCAGCATTTTTAGCTTTATTTCATTCCACAGTCTCCTAAAACAGTATAGGAAGTCACATTGTAAATGAAAAAATGGAATATCTTTCCATTCTTAAGAAGCAGGATTGAATCCAACTCAATGATTCTGAACAGACAAATTACTTCACATAAAAACCTTGAAGAATTTACTAATCTCTTTAATTTCCAGTGAAAAAACAGTTTGCTTTCATGAAGAAAGCAAACCAATGAAAACAAAAGGAAATTGATATATGTATATGTATATGTATATG
>AZIM01002754.1:18131-32952 GCA_000516915.1 Ophiophagus hannah | reverse complement strand
AGTTTATGTCCGGGATGTGAGGGGTCTTTAAATATTTTCACAGCCCTCTTTTTGACTCGTGTAGTATATAGGTCCTCGATTGAAGGCAGGAGGGTAGTAATTGTTTTTTCTGCAGTCCTGTTGAATTAGTTCAAGACTTGTTCCATTTTAAATTTATATTTCTCCTCTTTTATCAACAAGTTTAAAGTTTAACTGACAATAGATTTGCTGAAACATTAAAGTTGGGATCTCTTCAGCTCTTTTAGGCTGCTTTGGCATAAACTTCCTTCTCCAGTTGGTAAAAACTGCCTTCTCTGGTTAGTTTGAATTGGTTTTTGTAGAGCCAATTGCCAGTGTAGATAGTTCTTGTTTAGTAACCATAAAGGGAACTGGCAGTATAGTCATTAAGCAAAGTGACTACCAAGCGAAAAACCATAAGACTGAAATTATGGGTAATATTTTTACACAGGACAACTGGCTGTAACGGCAAACACATGACTGAGATAGATGCATGCAAAGGTCTAAATGCAGTGACTGATCAAAAAGTTACTTTTCCAGCAGTATTGTAACTATGAACAGTCCCGTGTGATGCAGTCACTATTTGTATAATGCCTGATTGGCTATTATTATGAATTGGGCATTATGGGAGCTTGTTGTATACATAGGTTTAGTTTTACTGTATTATAAAAGAAAGTAGATTTCCACCATGAACAAGAACTGACAGTGTGGCTAAATATTGTTTCTTCTATCACCATTGGTTTGTATAGGTTTTCTCTTGCTTTTGTTAAAAAGAATTTTGGTTAGCTATATAGTTTTTTGTTTTGGATGTTTGCTGTTTTATTACTTACAGTAAATGGAGTGGCTGATGACACTTTGTCTATCCCTGTCTAATTGAATAGGCATTCATGAAGTACTTCCCAGTTCTGCCATCTATAAAAACAGGACCTGCCACACTGCTAGCACTATCACTTCATTTCCTTTACTTCCAGAAATCATTTGCCCTTGTCTTTTTCCTAAAACTGAGAAAGAATATCTGTTGGAAAGTCACCCGTCTGACCTGGTGCCTATGGTGGCACCAAATTCCATCAGCCTCACAGTTTCTACTCTGGTATCTAAACTGCTAATTAAATGAGTTATATTGCTCCCTATCTTTCCAAAGGGTATCTGTAATAAGCTCAGTAACTGTGCTTGTTTCATGTACAGTAACTTTGAAACCCCTTTACAACAGAGCTGCATCTAAATTAGCAACAGAACTGCAACCTTTCATCTCATGGGCTCTACCCTGCTGCTGCTACTGCTTGACATGTCAAAGAAAGAAAGAAAAATTGGCCAAGGAAAGTAGCTCCAGAGACATCTGGAGAGACTGGAGATGACAAGTGCTCAAACTGGCAGTGATTGCGAGTGCCACATTAAATTCTGCCTTCTTACAAGTGTCATTAAAATATAAATAATTTTAATAAATCTATTTATTTATTAAAATGTACACCAGTTAATAGATGAAGCTGTATGTACAATTTTAAAAAAAAACATCTAAAATACAATTTGTTAAAAGTATAAATGATGAACTCAAATAAAATACACAATAAAAGCATTATATAATGCACATTTGAAAAATAAGAATGAAAGCACAGTTAAATACAATTAAAAGACAATTAGAAAGCCTGAGAAAATAAATAATTCTGGAACTAAAATTATGCTGATGTAATTTGAAATTCTATCACTTTTGTGCTAACTCACAAAAAGCTCTTGTCTTCATGGAGCCCACTTCTTTTTTGTTAGTGACCAGTATGAGAACCTTATTAGAAGGTCTTCAAGTTCATAAGTAACCTGATCCTACTTCAAGTAGGAAGTTATGCAAATAAATGTGATGCTGCCTCTGTCTATGTAAGATTGTAGTTGGTAAGTCAACTGAAGCTGATAAAAAGCTTTTGTTGCCACTAAAGCCACTTAGTGACATGAAGGATCTAGGAGCATTCGAAATTATTAAGTTATTCCTTTAGGGGCAATGCAGGCCTTTCCAAAACAGGCAGGACACCACTCACCTACAAACATTATCTCCATCCTGTTGGATCAAGTCTGTTTACTGGCCCTCATCCATCCCATTACCCTGTCCAAGTACAGGTTCAGAATGCCAACTGCCTCTCCTGTATTAGATGAAAAGAAGAAGTAGAGCCCCAGCTACATATTGATTTGACTTTAGCCCAATTCCCTCTATGACTTCTCCCAACAATTGCATGTAGATTTAAAAAGCATAAGGATAAAATGGAAGACCAAGGGATTATATATCCAACCACTAAAAGGCAGAAGACTAATCCCAACACCACTTTTTGGAAATGCCCATCCAAGTAGGAGTGGAATCACCATTGTACAGTACGCCTACATTCCAATTCTGACAGCCTGTTTGGATATACATCATGGTTGATGGTATTAAAAGCCACACAAAAATCAGGAGGACCAACAGGATCACACCTCACTCCACCCCACTATCATTTTTCTCCAACACAGATAACCCCATAGATTACCAAAGCAATTTCTGTTCTACAAGTCTGGCCTTAAATCAGACTGCAATGCATCTAGACTATCAGTTTCATCCAGAAAAGCCTGGCTTGATTGGCCATAATCTGCTCAAGCCAGCCTAGCAAGGCAATATTGGCCACTGGGTTGCAGTTTATTCAGAAGCAGCCTGATCATTGCTTCTTTTAATGATGCTCGAACTGCTCCCCCTCTCAAAAGATATTTATGAACTCATGTACCCAGGGGGTAGCCTCTTGCTCCCAAACTTAATAATCCAAAATGACCATGACTTGATGAATTTTATCCAACAATAAGAGGTAGACTGAATATGTCCAATTACTTTGTCTGTCCTCTCATGCCTCAAAGACTATATTTCATCCAATAGGAGAGAAGAACAGTCTACTAGTAGAAGTTGTAGATTTGTTACCTCTGAAAATTTTAAAAAGAAGCTGGAGAACAAGGCTCCATGGATGTTTAACTAGTTGTCCTACATTGTAAAAGCATGGCCTAAATTATCATTTCCAATGTTAGAATTATTTGATTTTACTGCAATGGGAACTTGCTGAAAATTTTGATAAAAAAGGGGAAGTGCTGAAATCAGCATATACTGTAGTATCAAATAATCTGTTAATTTAGACATTTATCCTAGTGTATCATCATTATAATATATCCATAATAAAGACTATTTTAATTTGATCTGATCTTATTCAGCTACTACTTCTGGGTATATTTGGGGGCAATTTGCCTTCCTGAAACCTAATGTATAACATTGGCAAACTCATTGACACATTGACACATAATTCATAATCACTGACATTCCAGAAAGTTATTATTTATTTATACCCCACTTTTATTATTTTTACAAATAACTCAAGATGGCAGACATAATCAATAGTCCTTCTTCCTCCTATTTCCCCAAAACAACAAACCTGTAATGTGAGTTAGACTGAGATGGAGTGACTAGCCCAAGGTCACTCAGCTGGCTTTCATGGCTAAAATGGGGCCAGAACTAAGTGTTGATTTCTAAAACTAAAATAGCCATTGCTTTGTTTTAGTCTCTGATATATCCTCTATAGTTACAAAATAAATTAATTTAATTGTGCTTCTTACTCTTCTTGTATAGTTATGTTGCTTTTACCTTTCCTTTTTTTTTTGGCAGAAAAACTCAGTATTTTTAAATTCTAGTTTTAAATGCATTGTTTTTATTCTTTGACAATGTCCTTTCACATGTATTAAGTAAAATGTAATTGACACATAGACCTTTTCCAGAATCAGTAATGAGAAGTTAATTGCTTTATCCAACAAACGGTCATAAATGAGTGGCATGTTTATCAACTATTAGCAGTTTCATAGAATATGTACATATGGGCACAGAAGGGAATTACAACATGTGCTGTAAAGGTGTTATTCACATTAATTAAATCTTCATTAGATTTCTACAAAATCCTTTACTACAGGACTATATCCAAAACAGACAATATATTGCCATTTTTTTCTTACTACAGCCTAAACCTTCAGAAAAGGTGGCCAATTTTTCAATTTAATGAAAATCAAAGAGGTAAGGTTCTTGCAGACTGGTTCTTTTTTCTTGATTTTATATCTTTCCAACTTGTTTGCACAATATAGCTCCTGGATGTAAATACAGGTAGTCCTTGACTTGCAACAATTCATTTAATGACTGTTCAAAGTTAAAATGGCACTGAAAAAAGTGATTCATAACTTCCATTATCCCCATGATCACATGATCAAAATTTAGATGGTTGGCAACTGACTTGTATTTATGACAGTTGCAGTGTCCCAGGGTCATGTGATCACCTTTTGTGACCTTCTGACAAGCAAATCAATGGGGAAGTCAGATTCACTTAACAACCATGTTACTAACTTATCATCGGCAGTGATTCATTTAACAAATGTGGCAAGCAAGGTCATAAAATGGGACAAAATTCATTTAACAAATATCTCACTTAGTAACAGAAATTTTGGGCTCAATTGTGTTTGTAAGTCAAGGACTACCTGTACATGCAACTTGATTCATAGCTCAAGTTATTTGAAACTTTCAAGAGGAAAGGAAAATAAAATGTTTATCACCAGTATACTTCTGGGATCCAGTCTTGGCCTGATGTTTAACATGCCCAGACAACCATGGAAGAAGATAATGATGAAATGGGTGTCATGATATGATGTAAACTCTGACCCTGAGCATGCATACAATATGCTTTTCAAATTTCCCAAAGAGAAATAAGTAAATAAATAACCAATATTTTATTATCTTCGTACATATTTAGGATTAATATGCAAAACAGGGATGTGCATAAACCAGAAAAAAGTTTTTTGATAGTTCATGTCCAAACTGAAATGCACATCCAGAACCAATGAGCTTTTTTTTTTCATGGATACAGGCTGAAATGTGTCTGTTCCTGACAGAAGTGGTGGAATGGCATAAAGTGATGGAGGGAGGCAAAGCTAAAGGATTTCTTGAATGATAGTGGAATGATCTAGGTGAAGTTTGTATAATCTCTATGCTATCAATTGGCACTTCAGATTAATTATAGCTTCTTCACAGCTCTTTCCCCTGCACACAAGGGAATGCATGAAGTCTTTTGTAACAACAATTGTTCCTATTAATATTGCAAGCCACTAAAAGTGGTTGCATGTTTCTTTTTCTTATTTAGAAATCCTTCTTATATAGTTAATTTGCTTTACTGCTTCAAGTTTAAAAAGTCATCCTTGTTCTTGTCATCTTAACACTAACCACAATAATGCTAAAATGGTAAAATATTCTTTGCAATGACTTGAAGTAGTCTCCACTCTTCTGTACTTACAGTGCAACAACTATGCATAAGATGAAATTTATGTTGTGATGTTGTGATGTCTGGCCATTTTTTTCCTTGTCCCCTCTCTGTTTTTCTATTTTACTTTAAATCATTAAGTCTGTTTCAATAAAAAAAAGATCAGATTTATTTCAAAGATGCTCTAGAAATTGTAGCACTTTATATTAGACTTCTATGTAGTACTGATTTATTTTGCCTAGGAAATATATCCCATGCTGATATTTTGCCATGTTACATTTTCTACTGTGTTGTTTATTAGCTATCTACTTTTCATAGAAATGGGGAGAAGCAAATCTATTTATAATATCAGGCAATACTCCTTGCAACACAAGGATAAAAAGAAGCTTGTTTTCAGAATTAATCTCTGCTTCACCTGGGATCATTTGTCCATTCCACATACCACTTTCAAAAGGAAGTTAAAGTCCTAGTTTTCTTTGCAGCTCTTAAAATGGTAGAAGCTGTGTTCTTACAGTGTGTATATTCAGTTTGTGAACCATTCAGTGGGAGTTAAATTATTGTTGTGACATACATATAGAAGCTTATGTTTGTTTTACTTAAGCAACTCAAGTAGTTATTTCTGGAAAATATTTGAAGTTAACTTATCTATGGAAGGATAAGACTAGAATAACAGTTTCTGGAAAAAGAATCCAGGCATTATATACATTGTCTTTTTTCAATGCAGCCTCCTCGATCCTGACTTAACCCTATAGCTGCATGTCAGCTGCAAAGGTTTATATAATTTTGACATAAGAACCACACCAAAACTGTGCAACAATTTTAAATACGAATGTAAGAAAAATCTTTCCAAAAGGAAAAATAAGAGAAATCCAATAATCTTGTGTACACACACACACACACACACACACACACACACACAGAGTTTAAGGGCTTTATTTAAACACCACAAGCTCCTCAAATCATGTTTGCAATAAATTCATCTGCAAACAACCCTTCCCCACAAAGTTCCAATAAAGTAAATTCCACAGGTCCAGTACAAAATCCACAGTCTTGGCACAGATCCAGAGACACAATATCCAAATCCAAGCTCCAGAATCCTCAAAACTCTAAAGTCCAAACACAGAGTGAAAAAACAAAGGAGGGAATCCACGAAGCTAGAGCACATGCACAGCGGGGAATCAAGTGGTTATTTGCAGCATCACGCTGCTCCACTCATCGGGCTTAGTAGGTGCATGTCAGTGTAACTCATTAGGAGGGGTGAAGCTGCCTCTTCATGAATAGCGACTATTGGGCCTACCTCCAATTGGCCCTGCACACCCTGGAATCTGGTGGAAGCAATTCCTCATCATAAACGCTGGCCAGATGCAGATGCATTCCTTCTCTACCCTGAACTTCTGACTGGATCCCTGAACTCTCCAGCTGCAGCTGCGCCTCTCTCCTTTCTTCTCCAGTCAGGTGTTTGCTTTTCTGGTGACCTTCCAATCTTCCTGGCCTTGCTGTGGTCCCTCTACTCCTGGAACAGAGGTCTTAGCATCTTCCCAGTACTGTCTGCACATCCCTCTTTCTCGTCATCCAAGCTGACATCCATGGAAGCCATCACGTCTCAATTGTCTCCCTTTTAAATCATCTAAACTTTCTTTAAAGTTTACCATTGAACATTTTAATACAGTTAATTTACCAACATAATTTTGGAAGCCAGGGAGTTTTCCACTTCACTGATTATGTGCCATAAAGTTGGTATTGGTTTTTAACAAACACATAGATTTTACCCATGAGACTCTCTCCCTAATTTAATCTTTCAGATTTTACAAAGGTACACCTATTACCACTTTAACTGGGTCGATCCATTTTGTTGATAGTCATCCTATTTTTCTCAATCCTTCTATCTTTCCCAGCATAAGAGGTTTCCCCAGAAAACTGAGTCTTTGCATATCGTGTCTACTTATCTTAATTCTATTTCTGCATACAGAGAATGCTTATGTGACATAAATTTACTTACTTATTTACTTTTTTCCTTTCTTTTCTTTTCTCTCTCTCTCTCTTTCTTTCCACCTTCTCAATCCAATTGACGATGTATATTTTTATATAAACATTATTAAACAACACTTTATTTACTGAAATTGTTTTTTCCACCACACATATCAAGTTTACTGGATTTACTGAAACTCCATTCCAGTTCCAAGAACTCAGCATTTAACAGAGCTGACTATTTCCAGGAATTTAGCATGTTCTTCTTAAAAGCATGCAGAGAATCAAATATGTAGTTAAATGAGAAATCCATAACAGTCAATACAAAAAAATATACTTGTCAAATATACTTGTATGTTTGTATGTTTCAGTTCTGTAACCTTTAAATATGCTGGAAAGAATATATATTACCAAATAATTGCTTTTAATACTTGTTCTATTTTATTTTAAGATATATATAATACATATAAAGTATTTTACTTTATTAATGGACTTCTTCATATTATTAGTTAACATTAAAATTTCTACTCTGGTCTTCATTCAAAGCATTTCAGCAAAGCAAATGAGACATTTATATTAGTTGAATGATACGTTCAGTGTTCAGTTATGCACATTTTTATTGTTGTACTAAAAATAGGTCTTTTGCACTTGTCCTTTTTTTAAAGTTGGTCAAAATATTTTGTTTTGTCTCCCAGCAAAATTTTATATCCCTAGTGAATTATTCATCTAGAGATTAGACTAATATGTAATTAATATTTAAATAGCATTCAACTTAAACTAGTTTTGTGACTCCTTCCACTTCATGGGGAAAGTATTCCATTGATTCCACTGTAATTATGGAGTTGGACAAAAAAAATAAACATACAAATAATTCAAATAATTACATTTAACTCAAGGTTCACAAACTCTGAAGTATTACAAATGTTCACTATAGGCTTGATTGAGTAAAAAATGAACAAAGCCCAAACCAAATTCTGGTTCAGTTTTTACTTTTCTTGGACAAGCAGCAAGTAGTTAGAAGGTAAAACTAGAAATTAAACTCCAGATAGGTTGTATCAATGCTCTAAGTTTAAAAAACAAACTTATGACCCTGCTCACACTTGTTTCAATTTTTCAGAGTCCTGACCCATAATCTGAAAACCCTGTCTTCCCACTCAAAAGATTCATGTTAGCTAATTAGTGATCTTAGAATTTTAATAAGCAAGCAAATTAGATTTTACTATAAAGTATTCTGCACTAATCACATTGTTGATGAAATAGTCATAAAACTGAAACTTATTCATTTATTTGTTATGGCCTTATATTTCTCAGATGCATGATTCTGGGCTGCTACAATAGTTAGAAACACCAGGAATCACATAAAAATTAAAACAAGAACAACATACATTTAGTAAATAGCCAAAATAAAATTGATCAACATAAATCACCATAAGCATAATACGTATAAGAAGTATAAGAAAAACACAAGCTGTTTTATCGATGCAAAAAAGAAAATTAAATCCTATTTGTTAAATTACTTTTAAATAAAGTTCGCCCAACTCCAAAGCAACTTTGGGTAGCTTAAACTGAGGGGAAAAAAAGACCATGTCTGTCCAAACAGGCTATACTATATGTGTCACAAAAATGCAATCAATAGGAACTCTATCGATCTCAAAGCCTGGAAGAATTACCATGCTTCTAATGGCCTCCAGAAGACCTTCACAGTGGAAGATGAACATATTTCTGAGGCAGGAGGCAATGTGACACATGTCTTGATTCCCAGTAGGTGATATTTGCTAGACCAATTCTTGAATACAGCTCGTCCACCTGGAACATGCACTGTATATTGGATATTAACACAACTGAGCAGGTTCAGAGGTATTTCTCAAGAAAAATACTCCACTCCTCTACTCACAGTAGAATTCCCTATGCCTCCAGGCTCGAAATTCTGGGCCTAGACAATCTGGAACTGCACCGCCTGTGGTCACAAAACTGTCTGCTATAACATCTTGCCTGTCAATGACTTCTCAGCTTCAATCACAATAATACACGGGCAAACAACTGATACAAACTCAAGGTAAACCGCTCATAACTCGATTGCAGAAAATATGACTTCAGCAACAGAATAGTCAACGCCTGGAATGCCCTGCCAGACTCCTATGTTATAGCCTCAACCCCTCACAGTTTCAACCTCAAACTGTCTACTGTGGACCTCACCCCATTTTTAAGATGTCCTTAATGAGGGCATGCATAAGGACACCAGCATGCCTACCATCCCTGTCTTACTGTCCCCATTTATCTGTATTTACTTCCTTTTTTNTATGTTCATACTTATACTTGTTGTCTTGTACATGTTTGACAAACAAACAAACAAAATAAATAAATATTATTTAATCAAAAGGAAAGAAAGTGCATCATCTCTACCAATTTTATCAGGTGGACAAAAATCATAAAAGATAGGTGGTCCTTCAAATAACAGAACCCTATGCCATTGAAGATTTTACAGATAATAACCATAATATTGCATTGCATCTGAAAGTGTATCAGCAATTAATGAGGTTCAAGGAACAATACTTATAACGTGTCCATTAGACCTTGTGCTGCTATACCCCAGATTAGCTACAAGTCATCATCATCATCATCATCATCATCATCATCATCATGATCGTCATCATCTTAGCCATTGTCTATCCACTGCAGGATGAAGGCCTCTTCTGCATGTTTCCAACCAATGTGGTCCTGAGCTTTCTTTTGCCAATTGGGCCTGCAATACTGATGTTATCAATCTATCTTGTTTTAGGTCTCTTTTGTGGATGCTTTTTATCAAGTGGGAGCCATTCTATGAGTGCCTTGATCCACCTGTCATTTGTTCTTCTATTTCAATTTCAATTCTTTTAATCTCTTGATGATATTGTATACTTTTGTTTGTTCATTAATCCATGTGCAGGTCTTTCTGTCTTGTCTTGTAATGCCAACCATGTATCTTTGCACCACTCATAGCTTTTATATCAATTGTGAGGTTAGTGTCCTTGTTTCACTGATATATGTTAGAGCAGGTAACACAAACTTATCAAAAACCTTTTTCTTCAGGCATAGGGGGAGGTTGCTCTTGAAAATTATGCTTAGCTTGCCAAATGCCTCCCAACCACATTTAATACACATTCAGTTTCCTTTATTGTATCACCTTCCGTTGAGATCTGTTGGCCAAGGTATATGTAATGGTTTATAAAAGTTATAGTGAACTTTTATAGAGAACTATGGTGAAATTAAAGTGTTAAGTGAACTTAAATAGCATCTCCATGTGGAGCACACTGCAAAACTCTAACCATGAGAACTAGCAGCTCAGGTCCCATCTGTAGGGCACCCCAATCCAGGAAAAGGCATAAAGGCATCTAGATGGTACTGTTCAAAAGTCCTCCTGACCACAACTGCCCGCTGCTCTTCAAATAGGAGCCATGGATTCAAGACAACTCTCAGATTGCACATGAGTGGGAAGTGCAAACCTATCAAAGAATAAGGACAATAATTTCCTGGAGCTGAGAAATCCAAAAATCCATAGCCATTCAGTCCTGTCAGGAATAAAGCTGAGATTGTTTCCTCCATCCAGAGTTGCACAATCTCCAGACAGCAGTATAAAGAATATCATCTGGCTGGCATCCAGTAGGGGTGTATAGCAAGGTATCATTCACATATTAATTGTAGACCCTAATTTGATAGATGACCTCCCCTAGCAATTTTATGTAGATACTAAATAGGGGGAGAGAGTGTCTCTGAGGTACTTCAGAAGTGAAGGACCAAGAATGTGACCTTACCCTTTATCAATACTGATTGATGCTGAACACAGAAAGGAGAACTACTGTAATATGGAGCCTCTGACAAGCAGATGACATAGCTGTCCAGAAGGATAACATAACTGATTGAAAGCAATTGAAGGTTGCTGACAGATTAAGGAACACAAGGATGGATGCACAACACTTATCCCGGCTGTATGAGAAAAGTTGTTATCATATCATATTGTATTTTTTAAAATACATCAGAACTAAAACTGTGTCAAACACATTCAATTCTCAAACACGTTCTTACCTGCAAGACTTCAATTTTTTAAAAAAATATTATAGCAATACCACTTATATACTACTTCATAGTGCTATACAACACTCTCTAAGTGGTTTACAGAGTCAGCATACATTCAAGATACTTCAGAAATATTTTCACATCTTTTTTTAGAAGTGTTTTCAAGCTTTACTTTGTAAAGCTGCAGTGTATATTATGTTTGTGTTTGTAACCATCCATGGTTACCTGGGAACAAAATTAACTCTACCTTTTAAAAGATTTAATTAAAGACTAGGCAGACTACAAACACTGATTAATTTGCTTCTGTTCTCTTGCAAGAGAGTAAGCCTAAAATGGCTTGAGAAAATATTTCTGGACTGAGATACATTAATAGTGCCTATTCAATACAACTACAGGATATCACATCCTCCCATTGAACAAATTCCCCTGCTATTATGCCTGACATCTTTCTTTTCCAAGAAAATAATAGTGAATTGTTTTCTTTTCAGTGAGCTGATATTCCTTCTTAACTGGTGAAGCACCCACAATTTTTGAAGGCAAGCTATTCTTCTGGTTAATTGTCCTCACTGTTAGGAAATTTCTCCTTAATTCCTGGTTGCTTCTCTCCATGATTAGTTTCCATCCATTGTTTCTTATCCTGTCCTCTGGTGCTTTGGAAAATAAATTGACCTCCTCTGCTTTGTGGCAGCATCTCAAATACTGGAATACTGCTATCATGTCTCCCTTAGTCCTTCTTTTCTCTAGACTAGCCAAACCCAAATCCTGCATCCATTCTTCATATGTTATGAAGATATGTTATGCAAAACATAATTCCTGGGCATAAATACACACACACACAGACACACACTTGTGTCTCTGTGTGTGTATATGCATGTATGTATATGTATACATCTCCACACACAAAAATCTGTATTTATATATGTCACATATTTATATATTCAAAGGTATCAAAATGGTTATCCCTTTATTGTGAGACCTTTTGTACTCCAATGCCTTCTAGACTTACTTCTATCACCAGTGCAAGGAAGGAACAGTGGCTAAGAGCTTTGTGTGGTATGTAATAAGTGATGATAACAAGGAAGCTAGGCGGTGCAGATTAGCCCTTAGAGAAATAACTCCATAATGAAATGCAGGCCACTTACCACAGAACCAAGTGCATACATGTCTCTGTGAAAATTTTTGCCATTGTATCTGAAAGTATACACCCATACAAAGAAAATAAACTATTCTTATTTTGCAAAATAATAGTTATTTCTTAGTGAAACTGTTGCAGTAAAGATGAGCTTCTTGCAATGACCTTTTCATGTATTATTATAATGCATTGTGGCTGTTCACATTTTCCAGAATATAAATGTCATTATATTCATAAATATATACATATAAATTCATACATATAAGTTGTACCAGGAGAAAGCAGGACAGAAGCATTTTCAGTATGACTATATTGGCAAAGCTACAACCCATTACGCAAAAGAGGTACCATTTGAATGATGGCATGGCAATTTATTTTGTAAATTGTTTCTTGACCCACTACATGGATATTTCTTTTTCATTTTGTTCCAAAATATTTCATAAAAACAAGTTGATGTAGTTGTCCTTTAGAAGAAATCATTCAAACATCATTATTGTATCACATCAAATTCCATAATAATCTACCAAATTATGCAGCCTACCTTAAATGCTGACTATTCTGGTTGCATTTTCCTTAAATCGTTCCTTTGGATTTTTGAGACTGCTATGTGAGTTTGTAATTCATATTAGTAATGATTTTCATTTGTTGTCTATAGAATTACTTACACATAGGCGGAATGACTCACTTCCCACCCTGTTAACTTTCTAAATTGCCTGAGACCTAACATCTGAAATATTAACTGTACATTTCCCATTCATTTCCCTGAAGTGCATGAACAAAAATTTTCTTAATCAATGAAGTTGTTAAGCACCTGCTTTTCACACAGACTCTTACAACTTTAATTTGGAAAGACAAAAATCTTCTTCTCCTTCTCCCCCTCCTTTTGGTCAATTGGTTGCAACCAAGTATTGACTGACCAGATTGTTACCCGAGCCTGACATCATAGGCTTAGACAGAGTGATTTACCCAAAGTTACCCAGCTGGCTTTCATGCCTAAGAAGAACTAGAACACACAGTAGCCTGGTGCCTTAATCACTAGATCAGACAGGCTCTCAACAAAGAAAAATATATCTATGAAATTTCTATCACAAATTAAATCCTGAATTAACACTATCACCATTCATAAGCATATTGAAACCACGACATTTGGACATAGAATTCTTTTTGATATACTCTGTATACATGTATATAGATTCAGTTAGTGCTTCCATTTTAACAAATAAAGGTCTTTCTTAGAGTTCATAGATTGATTAATAGATTTCAGAATTCATAGAATATATATGTGCCTAGACTCACCAAACACTGCTTTTTATGGAATCAGTGCAAGAATGGATAGCTTTTTAAGGAATTAGTGCAAGAATGGATAGTACTTATATATTAATAATTGGTTTGACATGTTACATTATATTAATGTAATTAATAATTAATAATGTAATAATTGCTTTCAGTTTCATGCAATATGTTAACTGACAATTTTAGCTTGTAAATCTCTAAAAATTTATGGCTTAGCCAACTGGCTTATTCAACAAGTGATTGATTGTTCTGATGAATGAAGTAAATGTAACAGTGAAATGAGACCAAACTATTATTTTTTTAACATTGAAGTTTTTTATCCTGATGCTCAAATCTCTTTAAGATTTAATGAAAAAAAGAAAGAAAGAAAGTCATAGATGACTAATCATATTATTAATAATATTAGCAATATATATATATATATATACCTTATATGTAAATATAAAGATAAAAGGACAGGTAAAGCACTTGTGTTTTAAATTATATATTGAATAAGTCGAAAGCAAAGCATGTTGTTCAAAAAGTAGTTTTAATCATACTTTCTTGATTGTCATGAGCAGGGCCACACCAGGATTGTGTTTGACCTTGGGCATCCAGAGTGGGCATGGCCAGCTTGACATCACTTCTGTCAGGGGGGATCTGTGGTGGCCCAGCTGGGGTTGGGGAATCATCCTGTAACCCACTGCCAGCAAAAATGGAGCTCAGGAGGCTGAGCTCCATTTTCACTGGCAGAGGCACTGTGGGCTGGTCTTTGCTAATTCCAGGGCAGCCCTGCGGGCCTTGAGTTTGACAGCCCTGGTATCTAGCAGTCTATAGAAACAAAATTTACTGATTTATTGAATGACTGAGTGAGTTGGTTTATATATTGTTATACTTGCAAAACAAACTATGAACAGCTTTCAGATACAAGTACAATCTTATTAAAACAGACAGTAATGAAATAGCATAACAAATGCACAATAACCAAAGAATAGTTAGTTTATATACAACAGTATCTGCAGTATCTTATATATATATATGTATATAGATGTCACAACAATAGAACTCAGAAGGTCATCCCACATCCCATTACCCAGGTCGTTACAACACAAAA
>AZIM01002753.1:322638-335834 GCA_000516915.1 Ophiophagus hannah | reverse complement strand
GTGCTGTTATGATCAGTGATCAGTGCTGCCTTNNNNACACACACCACTTCAGGAATAATTATAAAAATGATGAATTCTCACTCATTTCTTTACTAGTAGTAGAAACAAAATAAGCAGCCATAAATGTCACCTAAAGTTGGAACCCAAAGTCAGACTTCCAATGTTAGGTAGCACAGGCTGATACACTGCAGTGGTTAAAACGGTGCCAGAGTGAGGGCTTGCAGGACTTTAGATAGGTCCCAAGTGGGGTACCTATGAATTACAGGTGGTTTGAGATTGATGGCCTCCCGATGAAGGTGCGGACCACTGGATGGTGGGCTAGGGAGTCCAAATCTCCATAATTCAGCACCATGGACAGGACAGCCACTTGTCTGCATAGTGTGCTAGGTGAGAAACCTTTGTTGAGGCCATCCTGCAAAAAGTCCAGGATCTGCGGAATTGAAACCGTCGTGGGATCCATCTCTCTTCTGGTACACCACTTACAGAACATTTTCCAGCTATTGTCATATATTCTATTGGTGGAAGGTCTCCTGGAAGCTTGGATGGTCCAAATCACTTTTCATGAGAAATTGTCCTTCCTCAGGATCCTCCTCTCAAATGCCAGGCGGCCAACTGGAGCCACTGAGGCTCTGGGTGTTCCAAGACCCCCTGGCTGAGGGAGATCTTGTCCTGAAGAATTCTCCAAGGATGGGACACTGACAAGCTCACCAGGTCTGCATACCATGACCATCTGGGCCAATGGGGAGTGATGAGTAGAATTTACTCCTGTTCCAGCAGTACTTTTCTTATCACCCCCCCCCCCCCCCCCNNNTTGGGCCATTGGCTGCGAAGGGCATTGACCCCTTCTACCTCTGGAGTTGGGAATCTGGAGAAGAATCGGGGGAGTTGGGTGTTTGCTGGGGTGACAAACAGGTCCAGTACCAGCTGTCCAAATTTCTGGGACATTTCATTGAAAAGATCCAGATGGAGACGCCATTCTGAGTTGTCCACCTTGGTCCTGCTCAGGTAATTTGCCTGTGCATTTGTTGCCCCCGATATGTGCTCCGCTTTAATGGACAGTGAGCTTCCACCCAGATTCCCAGCTTTTCTGCTTCACTCATGAGGGACCTGGAATGGGTCCCTCCTTGCCGGTTGACATGAGCTTTGGCTGCCATATTGTCTATCAGGATCAGCACATGATGGCCAGAGACAGAACTCTGGAATTGCCTTAGAGCCAAGTGAATAGCTCGGAGTTCCAGCCAATTCAAATCCTCTGGAGACCATTGTCCTTGTGCTAGTTGAGATTTAGATGGGCTCCCCATCTGAATAGATTGTCATCTGAGGTTAATGTGATGCGAATGGGCTCCCTGAATAGGGTCCCTTTGGTTATTGCTGGGGAAACCCACATCTGAGGGACCTGAGGGTGTCTAGTGTTACCTGAACCTTGGCATTGGAGATGCTGGTCCCTGCAGCCTCCTGAGAGCAAGAATGGAGCATGAAGGGGTGGTGCTGCACCCCCATGCCCCATATTGGGCCTCGTGGGATTCCCTGCACTTGCCTGCGAGCTAAAATGGGGCAGTGGGGACTCCTGGAACGGGTAGGGCAGGAGGGGGCAGGGCCAGCCAGAATTTTTCCTACCAGTTTGCCCAAATCGGCTAGAACTGGCTGAATGCCACTACTGGCTCTGTGTCTTTTGCTATTCTAATGGTGGTGGCTTAATCCTATTTTGTCTTAATGGTTATGTCCTGGTCTTAGAATTTAGGTGGAGAAGGATGTAAATTTTAATCCTATCAGTGGAGGTTAAGGTGTTTTGTTTGTGAATAGGCACATTAAGGAAGACCAGCTATAAAAACATGTTTCTCCATTTCTCACCAGTACCTCAAATGATCTACAAACTCACAAATGAAGGCAAATATAAGTTTCCCAAGATAATGATGCAATGTCAAATCTGGGTTGGTCACTGGGACCAGAGATTTACTCTTCCAAGCTTTCAGACTCATGCTGGAGACCATGTTCAGGGAACTTCTCTGTACTGGAATATGTGTTTTGGACTATTCCAGGTGTTGGCAACCATGGCTCCAGACCTGCAAGTGGCTCTTTGACCCCTCTCCTGCAGCTCCCTGCTGACCCGGTTGTGTGATCTGCTGTCTGCCCTGAGACACTGGCCCCACCCAGTTGCACTACCTGCTCTCTGCCCTGAGAAGGCATGAGCTTCTTTGCAGAGCCGCGTGGCTGAAGCTCCCATAGCATTTTCTCTGCACTGCCCGCAACCAGATGCTTTTTGTGATTCCATTTCCTTTGTGAGCAGCTCAGTGCCAGCCTTTGTGTTCCTTTGTGTTGGCTCAAGAAGGAGGGGAACAGGGAGGAGCAGCCACCACTGCTGCCAGATGCAGGGAGGGAAGACTCCGGCTCTCCTGCACAGCACAGCTGGCTACCCACCTGGGCGTGTAGTGGTGGCAGCGGGAGGAGTCGCTGTCACGATCCCGGCCCAGGAGGGTATCTCTCTTGTGTGCACAAGTATGTGTGAGAGAGAGATAAGAGAGAGAGAAAAGGGAAAGAAAAGAGAGAGAAAGAGAAATGAGCGAATGATGGAGGGAGAGAATGAGAGAGAGGAAAGAGAGAAATAAATGAGAGAGAGAGAAGGGGAGAGAGAGAGGGAGAGGGAGAGAGAGGGAGAGACAAACATCCATTTCCCATAGAAAACAATAGGAGCCACAAAACATGGGTAGGTGTGGCTGGAGGGGGGTCATGTGACTGGAAGGGAGTGATGTTGAGTTGGCCACACCCACCAGGTTTTGTGGCTCCCTGTGTTTTCTTTTCTGTGGGAAATGGGTGTTGTCTTATGTGAACACCTGTTCTCCTTGTAGGCTAGACAGGTCAGGAATAGGAATGGGAGTTGCTCTTTTCCTAGCTGCTTGGACTAAGTCTGTCTAAAAGGCTTATTAGCCTAGCTCTGCCCACTCTGGGTGGCTCCCTCCCAGCTTTCTGTGAAGTCATCACAACAGACAGGACTTCCTCTGAGAAAAAACAAAAATCACAAGAGACCATTATCAGTTTCCCCCTCCCATCGGCCACTGGAAGGACCAGTTCCATGAGGGTGGGCTGACCTGTCTAGCCTACAAGGAGAATAGGTATTCAGGTAAGACAACACCCATTCTCCCTTGTAAGGCTGAATCCCCAGGTAGTCCAGCAGATATTCTCACCCTTGAAGCAGCAGGTATTTCCACCGGGAGCCACCTGCAGATTCTCCACAGTTTAAGGTTTAGAGTGTTTTCTAAGCCAGAAACACCGCCCCCCCCGCCCCCACCCCGATAGGAGGAGGCTTTTGAAATCGATCCTTTTGCTCCCCTGGGAAGCTGGGCACTCTCAGGTTGCTTCTTGAAGAAAAGAAGTAATCGGCTTAGTCCCTGGTAGGGCCGAGGCAATCAAGCAAGTTCACTATGGATGAATCATCTGTTTTAATGGATAATGAAGGATGCCACCGCTTCTTAGACACTTACTTTCTCAGCATATTTGTACTTTCATGCTTGAAGGCTCTCTCTTGTGACAGCCCGCTGTTTCATTTTTATGTGGATTCTTCATCATTTTTTGAGGCTCTGGGATTCAAGAGGGCAAGGGGTGGAGCTAAGACAGCCAAGCTGAAACAAGAAGCTTGAGACAAGCTGAAATTAAGCAAGTGGAAACTTATCTCTGGATTTATTTTTGTAACTTTGTGTTTGAGTTTTTCAGTGAATCTTATATTTTTGACTGACTCAATCGTCTTAGCTCTTGGAATCTGGACAATAATTTTCTGTGCGAAGAATAGAGACTGCTGTGAGGGGTGTGTGAACAGTTTTGTTTTTGACAACTTCTGATTGGATATTGGTCATATACCATTCCCTCTTCCTTTTCTGCTTGAGGTTTCTTTTAGATAATTGTGTTGATTCACCTCAAGAGGGAGCCAAAAGTCTGCGATATTGCTGTGTCTGCTTAAGAATATTTCTTGGTCTATTAAACTCAGTGAACTATGTTGACAGCAAAGAAGACTCAGACACTTTCAGGAGATAGAAATCTTTTAAAGCCATTTATGGATGAATATTTTATAAAATTGCAAGAACAATTTTGAAATATAATGTTAAAGTTAGAAACCAAAATGGATGAGCTTATAAGGAAGCTCTGGGAAGAAATTAAAGATCTGAAAGGAGATATGAAACAGATGAAAGCCAGAGTAGATTCTATGGAGGATGGGCTGGAGAAGACTGATGCTATGTGTGAGGCAGAGCTAGTCGAGATTACAGATTTGGAGGTTCAGACTGGGCGTTGGTAAAACTTACCTGATACACCCCTTCTATACATGTTGCAAGAGAGTCCAGGTACGGGTTAGACTCCTCCTCTTATATCATCGAGCTGAGTCTGTCAAGCTGATAAAACCAGTCCTTGTTGCTAGGCACCCAGCTTTTGGCAAAGTAACTTGACAGACATGGCATGTCTCTGAAAAATAGAAAAATGAGAAGAACCCTCCCCAACCACAACCAGACATGGACCTCTACACCGAGATATTTTTTTATTTCTCCTAAATTCTTTAATTCAAATTTCTTCTTCAACTTATTTGTAAATTTGTTTACCTGTGATTCATCCTTTACAATGAACCAAAAATCATCCACAAATGCTAGTAGTTGACAATTCCCATCTTTTAACTTTCCAGTCAGTGTATATGCAACTATCAGCCTTGCAACTTTTGAACCTCCAATGCAGTATCTAAACAGATGTTCCAATTCCTGGCTGACTGCTTCAGCCCATAAATGGCCTTGTTCAATTTATATACTGTGTTAGGCTTTTGACTTTCATACCCTAGTGCTTGAACCATGTAAATGTCTTCCTCTAATTCTGCATTGAAAAATGCAGTGGTTATGTCAAAATGCCAAATTTTATGTCCAACACTAGTGCCAGCCTGATGCTCTCGCTCTTTACAGTTGGTGTGAATACCTCATCATAGTGCACATTTTTTATCTGTGAAAACCCCTATGCCACTAACCTTGCTTTATATTGTACTTCATTATTGGGCAGTATCTTTTTCTTGTATACCCACTTGCATCCTATAGCTTTGCTACCCTGTGGCAAAGTCATAGATGTGAACACGTCATGTTCTCCCATGGATTTCATTTCCTTGTCCCTGGCTTCTTTCCACTTTACTTGTTCAATCTTAGGTAATGCCAATACTTCTTTGTAGTTCCTTGGCTCATACCATATATTATACACTTTAACTTCACTAGCAGAATACCTGTGAGGTGGAATTTCCTTGTTCCATTGCTCTGACCTGCGTGGCACTGATTGCTCCTGTGTGTCAACTCTCTCTTGCCTCATATCTTGTTCAGCTTCTCCTCCTTGAATGCTGACACCATCACTAAGTGACTTACTGTCACTAAGTGGATCACCATCACTAAGTGAATCATTCCACAAATTTGCATCAATTCTGTTCCAATTTTGCTCTGCAAAGCTGGCAAACCTTGAAAACACTATTCTTTTGCTCGCATCAGTAAAGCGATAACTCTTTGAATCTGGCTCATAGCCCACAAACCTGACCTTTCTAGCCTTTGGTTACCCCTTTCTTCTAATTGCTTTTGGAATATGCACCCACACATTGCTTCCAAGCACCCTTAAATGTTCTAGAGATGGTTTTCTCCCATATAGCACTGCATATGGATTATTATTAATGGAGGAACTCCACAACCTGTTAACTAAATAATTAGCAGTCAATATGACTTCACCCCGATATGACCTGCTTAGACCAGAATCCTCTAGCAGTGAGTCCTTCATGGTTTGCAAAACTCCATTCCGTCTCTTAGCAACACCATTCTCAACTGCTGTGTAAGGATTTGTGCATCTGTGTTTTATTCCTAACTGTGCCAACCACTGTTGAAAACTTGCTGACATGAATTCTGAACCTCTGTCAGTTTGCAGCTGACATAACTGTTGTTTATACCTTCTTTCTACAAAGTTTACCCATTGCTTAAATTTCTGTAGCACCCCTGCTTTACCCTTTAGTAAATAGCAGAACCCAAACCTGCTATAGTCATCTACAATGACCAACGATTTCTTAGTGCTCCTCCCAAACTGGCTTGCACCAAATCTGCATGTACCAGCTCTAGAGCTCTTGTTGTTTGCCTTGTGCTACTCTTGCTTACTGGGAATCCCTTGGACTTTGATGTTTTGCATACTGCACAATCCAAATATGCCTTACATCCTTTTACATGCAATCCTTCTGCATACTGGTCCATCTTTTGAACAACTTGAAAGCTGGCATGACCAAGCTTTCTGTGCAAAAGATGAACACATGAATCATGTTTTGCAACATTGCCAAATGTTTGTGCACATTGAACTTTTTGTCCCTGTAACATATAAAGGTTATCATGCTTTATTCCCTTTGCACAGACAATCCCATTTTTTTTATAAGACACCACCCATTTACAAATGTGGTCTCAAATCCTTGCTTGTCTAAACTAGAGACACTCAGCAAATTATGNNNCATTTCTGGCACACATAAAACATTATTAAACCTTGTTTCCAAATATGCACACTGCCTCTTCCAATGACTTTAGCCTTCTTGCCATTTGCCAAAGCTACTGTGGCTCCTGCAGCTGAATCCATCCTGTAAAACAATTTAGCATTATTAATAATTGTTTGGCTAGCCCCACTGTCTATTAGCCATTGATCTCTCCTGCAAGAATTGACTTTTGCTATTGCAATTTGTCTATCAACTTGTCTTTCTTGTAGCAAACAGTCTCTTTGCAAACAGTCTTTCTTTTTCTTTTCTTTTTTTTTGATAATTTTTTTTATTTTTAACAACAAACATAAACAAACACAAAAACACAAAACACAAAATAAAATCTTCTTTCCATTGAACAGTGTGTCAGTTGGTACATATCTCTTGTGCACAATATCAACAGTCGTACCCTCCTAATTGTATATTAAAAATTAATAATGTATAAAACTACTGTCCACTTAATATCATATTATTATCAAATCATTGTTAGACTGTAATTACAAATTCACACCATCCTTTTCTAGCAAATCTCAGCTTTTACAAAACCTAGTTCATATTGTCATTCATTTCACAATAATCAGTTATAACCTATCATTACATTGTATTATCTTTACTATTATATTGTATTTATATTATATTTTATTTCTCTATTTTCTTATCTAGCCATTGATAAAATAAATCCCAAATTTTATAATACTCTATAATACTCTTTAATCTCTTTAATAGAAAATGTCAATCTACTCATTTCTGCACATTCCATTATTTTCTTTATCACCTCCTCTTCTATTGGAGTTTTTTCTTTTTTCCAGTTTTGCACAAATACAATTCTAGCTGCTGTCAGAACATTAATAATCAAATATATCAATTCTCTTCTGTATCCTTCAGGCAAGATACCCCAAAAAAATATTTCAGGTTTCAAGTCTATATGTTGTTTTGTCATTTTTTCTGAACCTCTGTCAGTTTGCAGCTGACATAACTGTTGTTTATACCTTCTTTCTACAAAGCTTACCCATTGTGTAAATTTTAGTCCAGTATCTTTTGGCTTCCACACACATCCACCACATATGATAATACAATCCAGGTATCTGATGACATTTCCAACATTTTGCCGATTTGTCCTTGAACATCCTTGCTATTCTGGCTGGGGGTAGATGCCACCTGTAAAACATCCTATACAAATTCTCTTTATATGCTTTTGACATTGTTAATTTATAATTTTGAGTCCGTAGTTTTTGCCATTTTCCCAAGTCTTTCCCATATCCAAAATTCCTCCCCCCAAACAATCATTCTTTCTTTAACTTGTTCTTCTTCTAGTTTCACTCCAAGTAGATAACCATATAATTTTTTTAATCATCCTCTCATCAGTACCTGTTAAAATTCCATCTAATTCAGTAAGTTCATTGTAAAATCCTTCTGTCTTACTATCTTTAACATATCTAGAATGTATTTGCACATATGAATACCATTTCATCTTTATATCTTGCCCCTCTAGTTCTTGCATTGTTCTGAGTTCACCCTTTTCATTTAATATTTCTCTATATCTAACTGTATGTTCCATTTTAAAAACACTTGGATAAGCAAAAGCCTCTATAGTTGACAACCACATTGGTATTTTCATATAATGTTGATTTCTTCTTTTCTCCCATACTGTCAGTAGTGCATCTTGAATGTAATGTCTTCTAAAATACCCATGTGTTTTACTTTCCTTATACCATAAAAATGCATGCCATCCTAATAGCAAATCATGACCTTCCAATGTTAACAATCTAGTATTCCTCGATACAATCCATTCTTTCACCCACATCAATGTTACCATCTGGTAGTATAATTCTGAGTTGGGTAGACCAAAACCTCTTGTTCTAGCATCCTGTAACAATTTTAGTTTAACTCTTGCTTTCTTTCCCTGCCATATATATTTTAATATTATTGTATTTAAATCCTCAGAATATTCTTTACCTAATTTAATTGGAATTGTCTGAAACAGATATAATATCCTTGGTAGTATATTCATTTTAATTGTTGATATTCTCCTTATCAGAGATAATTGTAAATTTTCCCATTTTTTAAAGTCTGTCGCAATCTGTTGTTTTAATTTGCAGTAATTATCTTCCTTTAGTGTTCCACATCTTGCTATTAATTGAATTCCTAAGTATTTAACTTTCTTTGTAATCTGGATATTCAATCTCTCTGTCAGTTCTATCTTTTGTTTTTCAATCATATTCTTAACTAGAATCTTAGTTTTATCTTTATTAATTTTTAATCCTGCCACTTGCCCATATTCTTCAATCTTTTCTATCAGCTTAGGTGCTGGCAAACAGTCTTTCTTTAACTGAGTTGAAATGAAGCACCTCTTCTGTTGCTGGGTATAATCTGATATCCTTTACTACTCTTCTGATCTCTGGAAACTGCAAGGCTCTTATCTCTGGGCTGCTCTCTGCAGACAACCTGGCTGTGGAAATTTCCACTGTTCCTCTTGGGCCCTCTCCTCAGGAATTTCTCCTTGTGGCTTTTTCTATAATGGTGTTTCTGCTATTCAGCTATCAGACATGCTTTCAGAGCTTCCAAATGCAATTCCTGCTCTGGTTTGCATTCAAACACTGCAGAAACAATATCCCAAGTTTCATCTAGGCTGTTCAAAAGTAGCAGTACTTTGTGAGATTCCAGAATCCACATCCCACGCTGTTCTAACTCCACGAACAAAGTTTGCATATGAACAAAATGCTGTTCCACTGAATCTCATGGCTGCAGACGAACTCTATATAACTTTCTTGATAATTGTACAATGTTGCATGCAGATACACTCACATGAACAGTCCTCAATTTATCCCAGACTTCCTTTGCAGTTTTTAAATCAGCTACATTGATAAACTGATCATCTTCTAAACTTAAGATGATATAAGCAAATGCTCTATCATGCAGTTTTTGATCTGCAGCATTCAATGATGCCTGGGGTGGATTTTCAACAATATTCCAAAGCTCTTTAGCCTTCAGGAAACATTCCATCTTTGCAGCCCAAATAATATAGTTCTTCTGACCCAAACAGGGTAGAGAGCTCTCTAATATTTTCAGCCATCCTGCAAAGCCTCTTGCCTTGTTTCTTACTTTTAAAACAGGCAGTCTCTCAGCTTTAATTACAATTCAGTCTTTTTCTGGGCCCATAACCTGTTCAGGGTTGCAGTGTAAATTTAGTGCTAGAAAAATAAAAAAAATATTAGAAGTTGGAAACAAATCCCCAAAAGTCACATTCTCCAATAGAAGCAATACAACATTGCTTGATGTCATAAATCTCCACCTCCAGGGGCCCAAGTCCCTACAGCTTGTTTCCCACAGGAAAGAAGATCACCTAGCCATAACACTCTCTTTATCTCCACTCCTCCCCCCTTAGGAATGTGTCAAGCCTGCAATCCTTCCCCCCATGACTGCCACTGAGAAAATAAGAAAAAGAATATATACTAAGACAAACTAAAATGGCTACACTTATGACAATTTCGGGCTTGACACCAATGTGGAATGGCAACAGGAACCACTGCAGAGTCCAGGCATGGAGATGGGCCCACAGGACGATGGCTATACAGGAGACCATCTTCCTGAGGAGCTGGGATAGCAGAGACAGTGGGACTGTATGCTGGTGTTGTATCTGGTTTACTAAGTCTTGTAGACTCTGTTGATGATCCAAAGAAAGGAAGACTTCTCAGGAGATCGTATCAATGACCGCCCTTAGGTGAAGCAGACAGGTAGTCAGGAGAAAATGGTTCTTGCTGCAATTTATAGAAAGTGCTCATGCAGAATCCAAATTGTGGTCTGAAGGTGGTTGTTGACAGTGAGGGCCAAAGACGATTGAATGAGTATATCGTCTAAGTAACATTGGACTCTCACAGGTAGAGTGTGTAGAAATGCCACTAATGCTGCTAGAATCTTTGTAAATACCCTGGGGGCCGATGAAAGGCCAAATGGCATAGCTTGGTATTGGCAATTCTTGTTGTAGCAAAATCGAAGGAACTGGTGATGATGGAGCCAGATTGGGACATGGAGATATACCTCCATAAGATCTACGGAAGAGAGGAGGTTGCCCTCCCAGACGCTCTCCAGGATAGTCTGGAGGGACTGCATCTTGAAGCGCCTATAGGGAATGAATCGGTTCAGGGACTTGAGGTCGAGAATTGCCCTCCACCCCTCCAAGGCCTTTGGAATTATGAAGAGCCAGAAGTAGAAGCCCAGCCCCCGTTGATCCTCTGGAACCATCTGGATGGCTTTTATGTCCACCAGGTGTTGAATGGCAGATTCCATGAGGGCTCACCTGGAGCTGTCCTGAGAGATGGGGCAGCAGACAAAAAGCCTCAGAGTGGGGAAAGGAACTCGAGATGAAGACCTGACTGCACAGTCTGGAGAACCCAGGCATCCAAAGTTGACTCCTCCCATTGCAAAGCAAAGAAGGTCAGACGACCTCCAATGGGACGAGAAGAAAGACAGTCATTTGGAGCATCGGAGAGAACGGCCTCCTCTGCCTTGAAAGGGCTGTTTATTGGGAAATTGTTGATGCCTGCCCGGACAGTCAGGTTGTTGCTCCTGCTGGGCAGGGAACACCCTCTGTCCATGAGGAAAACGGGTGTTGTACTCCGTTTGAAAGGAAGACTGTCGGAAGTAAGGTGTCTGTTGAAATTCCGGCCTCTTGAAAGACGATGGCAGAATCTTCCTTTTGTCCCTGGATTCTACAAGATATGGTTCTTGGGCTTCCCCAAACAGGCTGTTGCTCAAGCACGGGGAAGAAGCAAGCTTCCATTTCTGTTGCAAGTCAGTCTGCCAATTCCACAGCCACAGAAGATGTCGCGCTGCCACTGAAGATGCCATTGCTTTGGAAGCAAATTTCACGGAGTTCAAGGTCGCATCCACTGTGAACTTGCTGCTGCGATGATCTTATTTATGTCCTGATGGGACCTGGTATCACAGGGTGGGAAATGGTCCTGTAGCTGATGTAGCCACCGCAGTGACACCCTTGTAAAGAATGATGCTGTGGTGGAGACTCAGACCACCCAGGCCGCGGACTGGTGAGTCCATTTAAGGGTCTGTTCTGGCCACTTGTCATTAGCTTTTAGGATGTCTTCTGGTTCCATTGGTGTTCCAGTTGTGGAGACAGAGGCAACCATGGGAGCATCTACTGATGGAACCTGAAGGGCCTTGGCCAAGGAAGGGCCCACATTATAAAACTGCCTATCATTAGAAGTGGGGCGGAGCCCTGAACCTGAAGAGGTGCACTGGTCTTGTACCAGTTCTAGAAATAGCTTGGGTGATGGGAGCACCTCAGCTTGAACAGTTGGACTAGAGAATAAGGAATTACCCTGGGCTATGGACTTCCCCAAAGTTTCTGCTGTAACTTCGTCGGGACCCAGATGAGCAGTGTTTTGGGCTTTGTACAACAGAGACTTGAACAAGGAAGGTCTAAAAAGACCTGTAAAAGGTGAGTTGCTCAGGTCTCAAACCTTCATCTTCTGACCAATTGGAGTATCTAACCTCCCCTTCCTCCTCCTCAGACTCAGAGGAGTGGCTCTGGTCAAATGGATCCATGGAACACCTATCCTCATAGTCCACCCATTCAGAATGAGCAGAAGGAAACTTTTGCTCAGGGGGTCTGGGCAACACAGTCCTCTTAGGTGGGGTTCCCTGTTGAGAGAGAGGAGGAGAAACCCCCAGAGCCAACCCAGTAGGGCAAAGGAGTTGCTGAAATCCTTCAGCAACCCCCTGTCTAATGGCCACCGAAACCACCNCTCTAATATCCTCAGGCCTGTTAGTTATAGGAGTTTCCACAGGGCATAGGCCAGCAGCTGTAGGGGGTAAAGGTGGCCTCCGCCGTCTGTCTAAGGATACCCTGGGATGGATTATCAGGAGGATTGGATGCTTCTGAAACCCAGACAGCCTGCCTAAAATGGGGGTCAGTTCTACTTAAGTCCTGAAGAAAAAAAAAGGCCCCAGCAGCTCCATCTGGAGACCAAGCCTGTAGGAGATGAGTGGAGCCTAGTTCTGCCTCTCCAGCCCTGGAGTTTGTGGGCAGGTCTGCAAATCACCAGATTGAGGAGATGGTTGGCTCCGCCCATGCATCTGCTCCAGGCTTCTAGCAAATTGTCTTTCCAAGGCCTCATGTCTTCTCTTTTCAGCTTTGAGTTGAGTTTTTGAGGCCTTTTTTGTAGTGAAGGCTTTGGCCTTAACCTTGGCCATGGCCACTTGCTTACCTGAATGAACCCGTTGTCTCTTCTTTCTGGATGGCCTCAGGGAAGCATTGGAGGCATGGGCCTCCTCGTGGTCTGGTAGGATAGACTGGGCCTGTGCTTCCTCCATTTTATTCAGGGCCTAACACTGAAGGTGTTGAAAGTAGCCTCTCTGTAGTGCCTCCCTAACTTCTAGTCCAAGCAAGCGGGTTCACGCTGTGAGGCCTGAAAAATTCCACTTGTAGGGCCCGAAATACTCACTGCCACTTTTTTTGTTAAAACAGCTGATAGGTGCTCCAAAACATGATCACTATCTAGAGTTCTCAGAGACACATCTGCTCTTTGACAAAGAGCTGAGTCAAAAGCTGGGTGCCTAGCAACAAGGGCTGGCTTTATCAGCTTTAGGCACAGTACTCTTCAATATCTTCATTAACACCTTAGATGAGGGAATCGAAGGGGAACTTACCAAATTTGCAGATGATACTAAGCTGGCA
>AZIM01002753.1:250037-268286 GCA_000516915.1 Ophiophagus hannah | reverse complement strand
CCCACAGTGCCTCTGCCAGCAAAAACGGAGGCCATCCCGACTTCTGTTTTCACTGGCAGAAGGCTGCAGGAGGCCGTCACAGCCAAAAACTGAGCTCAGGAGCCCATTTTCACTGGCAGAGTGCTGGGGGCACCACAGGTCCCCCCGACACAAGTGACATCAAGCTGGCACACCCACCCTGGCCACGCCCACTCACCTCCCACCCCCAGCCCCAAGGTCAAACACAACCCTGATGCAACCCTCAATGAAATTGAGTTTGACATCTCTGGTCAACCTTAACAGTCTGTCCTGTCCTCATTGAGATCAAAAAAGATTGTGTATCTGTTTTCACCACCTGCCTATTTTATCTGTTCCTATTAGAAAGTAAGAGAAGGAATAGTATTTGGTGATGTCATCAAAACTTTGAATTTAAAATGAGAATGAAAATTGAGTAATAACATCTGAGAAAAATGTTGACTTGAAAGATTTCTGTGATGCAAATTACTTGAAGATACATAGGAAAAATGGTGGATCAAAACTATAATTAGCATACTTGGATTTCACTGATACAGATAGGCAAGAAATAAAATATTAACAATATAATGGATGTCAAACATTCCAGATGAATTTAATTTTCAGATTTGATTTAAACATTCAGTAATACAAAAAATTCTTATAGTTGCATTTTTTACTTCAATGTAATTTTCACATTTTTTTTATATCACAGGACCTCAATGAGTAGAGCTTTAAAGCATTTTTATAGGAGCATTAGAATTGGAGTTAAATGAGTAATGGCTAAATTCTTGGTTGATTTGGCCTTGATAGTCAAATTTGATTTGTGAAGCCAGTCACCGCAGCATGTAAGTTCTGGTTTATTATTTAGTGTTATGTAATCTTAGCAGTTTGGGGCTTTGCCAACAGATTCATGATTAATTAAATGGTAATTAACTGAAAGGATTGGCATATTTGGGAATCAACTGTAAGCTTTTCTTTCAGGTGCTTATTATAGTGAATTGGGGTAAGTTAGGCTGCCTGCTTTGGGAGACAGTGGAGCAATGTAGAAAGATAACCATTTTTTTCCAAGTAGTTTTTTTTCAAGCAGGAATTTGAAAATACCTTGGGGTTTTTCCATCCCAAATTATTTATTTGCTAAATGGGAAAGATATTGTATTATCTGTGCTGAAAACACAGCTGCCTCTGCAACGCTCTACGGTGACAACCCGGCAGGTGCATTCATGCATCCAAGGCATCTGTTGTCATTCTCCCAGGTTCTTTTAGCGGGAGGTTGAGGGGAGGAGGTAAAAGCGACTATTTATTCAGGTCCGCAGCGTTTTGAAAAGACGTCTCAGATACCGGGTTAAAAAAAGAAGAAGAAAAAAAAACTGTCAATTCAACTCCACGATCGCATTTTTGACCCTCCAGCGTGAGATAGTGCCGTTTGTTCAGGTAGAAGATAGAGGGCACTGGTGTCCCAGACTCGGGATTGTAGGCAGCCCTTTCTTAGGCGCTCGATTGATGCTCTTTCTCTTTCCGAAACGTAGAGAAATGCCCTTCTGTCAAGCCCTTGGAATACTGCACTATGGTCCATTAAAAATTATGCTATTAGGAGATTTAGATTCTCTTCTCCCATTTCCGTGTCCCCAATCCCTTATCTAAAGCAAGTTAAAGTTATAGCAAGTCTCAACCGCCTCAGTGGTCCCTTTATCCCTCTGACTCATTCCATCATTCAACTGCAGCCTTGCAGGTATCGAAGTCGCACTTTATACGAGTGAAAGAAAAAAAAAACTAGGACGCCTGAGAATAGCATCCTAAGATTGCTTTCTGGGCATGTGCTGTGACGCTGCCATAAAATTTCTGGGGTCAGGTCTTCTTCCGCTTTGCGGTAGGAAAAGCCAAAAGCGGAAGTCCGGATTGTGCTCCTTCGCGGTCTCCGTGTGATCTCGCCTCCTTCCTTCACTTCCGCTGGGCATTTTATTTATTTATTTCTTCGCTTGATGTGCATCCGGGTCCTGCCGGCGTGCTTAGCGGCAGTTGCNCGGCGTGCTTAGCGGCAGTTGCGGAGAACGGGTAGGCGAGGCGCCGGGTGCAGCGAGCGCGTGGCTGGAGGGTGAGTAAATAGAACTGGCCGTCCAGGCGCGCGCACGCCCGAACGAGCGGCTTTAGAGTTGGTGTCTTTGCCGAGCCTCGTCCGTAGGAAATGGCGAATGGTTTGCGCTGCGAATTAGCGTCTCTCTTCGTCCTGGTTGCGATGACCTGAAGTCCCGTGGACAGTGACCGGTCTGTTGTCTACAGGCATTGCCCACATTCCTTTATTCTTTGCGGGCCACCCTTTCTTCTGTCCTCCTGCCTGATGGGACTTCTTGTGCGAATGCTAGGTGGAGAGAGATGAAAACAAGCCCAAATTTCTCTAGAGGGAAGGTGACTTGGTTGTTGCATTTCGAAACCCTGGCAAGTGTTTGGTAGTCGTGAAGTGTATTTAGAGTGTCAGACAGTAGCCAGTTTTACTGGATAATTGTTGGGGATGGTGGGGATTATGCCAGTAGAGAAGTGCTGTGAAAAGCGGGTGCTGAATCAACGATTGACTTTTCTCACCCAGGTGATGACAAAGAAAGTGGGAAAGTAGCATTTATTCCTGTGTTGAAGCAAATGCATTTTCCAGCCAGTTCTGGACCTTTCCGGGAGAAGGGAGGGGGGTCGGAACTTTCTCTTCACTGCTCTTTTGTTTGGCTTGCTATTAAATATGCATACCTAGTGCTTTCCTATCTTTGTTCACTTGATGCGCAGTTCATACATCTCCCATCTTACGGGTTTAGTGTAATCCGGGCCCTAAGCAACTAGCCCGCAAGATCTAATGTTGAGGAATCACATGATCAGTCTGCACTCCTGTTTTAAGTGAATCGCTGAGAAGAAAAAAAGAGCATTCGTTAAAAGACAAAAGATGTGTGCCCTTACAGCTGAAAATTAAAATTACTGCTGTAAGATAGATGTAAATCAGGGTTTCAAACCGACATTTCTCACATTATAAATTTAGTATTTATACAACTTATACAAGAGTTTCCTCTCCAAGAATGGCACTTTTATTTTTAAATTAGACTTCCTTTGGAATAAGCACACTTTAAATGGTTTTATTAGGATTTCTGACTGAGCAAAACTGCCGTTTATTTTTCATTTCTCCATAAAGCAGGGCTTTGCCTGTTATAAATGGACATAAAATTATTCCATTTTACATAACATTTTACATTTAACATGCCTCAACTATTATCAATTAAAGGAGAAATTTTGTATTACAGACCTTATAGTCACAGAATACTGCTTCTGTTGGTTGGACATGGGCATGTTGTTAATCTCATGCAGAGGGTTTATCACATGACTTTAACAAAGCAAAATAGCATTGGGGACTGAATCAAATGGAGACTTTGGTATGATGAGAGATATGTTTTGTCTTGTTATATATATCCTGTTCAGAAAAGTTAAGACCAATTGTTTGGGGTGGGATGATACTTTAAATCAAGCCTAAAGGAAAATTAAATTAATCTAAAGTAAAATAATTGAGTTGCGCAAATATATTACTAAAAAAGGTATTTAACATAAATTTTATAACATATAAGAAAATAGGCCTGAAAGCATCCAAAGGACTACTTAATTTTCAGGAGCATGAACAAATTACCCCTCTTCAAATTGTTAGAGCATGCACATCTTTTGCAAGGTTTTTTTTGCAGATGGCTTCTTCAAAACTTCTTTGGGCCATCTCTTCATCCATGGTTGGTTTTAGAACATCCTTTTCTTCAAGATGAGATCTTCTCCACCCTCCTATAGAGCCTGAAGATTTGGCTTGGCCGGTTAGTCTGAGGACCCAGTGGGGGAATACTACACTAGATCTGATAGCAAACCTCACTCATTCCTTGCTTCTCCACCCGTCTTATTTTTTATTTTCATATACTATATTCACATTATTTTCATTTTCATTTATTGTTTTTTTACTTACTACTATTGTTATATTTACACTTCTTTTCATTTCTTTATCTTATTGCTATATGCTGCCTAGAAGAGCCCCATGGAAAAACAAGTGACAAATAATACTTAAATAAATATCTGCCACTTTACTGTTTGTCTCTATAGGTTAGAATTACTGTTTGGAGCTCTTGCAGTATATTTTAGCTCAAATAATCTGGAATTATTTTTTGTCATCTTGCTTACCTCTAATTTTATATGTATCTATAAACCAAACAACTGTAACAATATTTTTTGATCATGCTTTATTGTTTTATATTGTGAACACTGTCCATTTAATCATATTTTCTGCTTTCTAATAGTAATGTAATTTGATTTTCATCCAATTGTACAGAAAGATACATTTTGCTCTATTCTCTGGAAGACTGATGTTCCATAGAATGGGCCTCAGAAAAGACTCTTTTCTTGGATGCAGCTAAATAACTCCTATTTAAGAAGCTCTTTTTAAATATATATATTTTTCATCTTTTTATTTTGTTTTCATATTCTTTGTTTCTATACAGTAATGTAAAATAAATTAATTTCTAATCTTAAGATAATTTTCATTTTTGATGGATAAAAGGTTTTCAATGGACAAAGCAAAATAATTTTGTAAAATTTTGAATCGGATGTTGTAGATATATTTCTCTTGAAGTGTATGTGAGTGATAATTTTCCTAGAATGATGTCTTATACTGTTAAAAAGATATGACATCTGAATGTTAGCAAATGCTATATAATTATCTAAAATCTGCAAAGAACAACTTATTTGGATCAAGGTTATGCCAGTTTGTGACTGTTTCACAATTCCAATTTCTTTTAAAAGACAGTAAAAATTAGTAATTAAATTCAGAGAGCAAACAAAACATTGTTAAAAAAATAGAGTAATTATTTAAAGGTGTAGTTTTTACTTCACCTATACTTTACCTTACTATATAAGGATAATACAAATTACGTTAAAATATAGTACAGTATAACTAAAAAACAATCTGGAACTAAAAAATAAATAAAACTATATATAAAAACCAGTAAATCAAGTTACATATTTAGCAGCAGTTCTCTAAAAATTTTTATGGCTGTGTAGGTGGACTCTCATTAACAAGGTGCATTTTTCATTCATTTCTGCAATCTGTAAATAAATAAAAAAAGGAATTATTATATTGGGCATGTCCTTTTGGCAGCTTACTGGGTAAATGTATCTTAAACCAGACCACTTTGAACTGTGGAATTATTGCACATTTTATATGCCTGGATTAAATATGTTTGATTTTTAAATAATGCTTTTTAGTTAAATTTATTGGTATTATATGTATTTGTGGTGATCCCAGTAAAAATGAAAGCATTATTCACTGCATGTTATTTACTTGCTTTGTTTTACTAAATAGCTTATCATATGCTATCCCTTAACGACTTTTTGCTTGTTCTCAGTTGTACAGGTCGGAAAATCCAAAGCGTGGGTAGTCTCTGCTTCCTTGCTTGAAGACAGTCAATCAAAGCTTAGTCCTGCCTCCTTCCACTGTGCATGCCCAGTTTTTGACTCAGTCTTAATGCAAAGAGGACATGAGAAGAGAGTGCTCAAGGAAAAGAATATTAATTATACTTTGGATTCTTCGATTTCGAAAAGAAAGGGAAGTAAAATCAATGAACTGTAAGTAAAGTGCAAAGGGGGTGGAAGCTCATGAATGACAGAGTCTGGGATTTTGGGCAAGCCAGCAGAGCGCTAAACAGCTCAGAAAAAAAGCTGCAGTGGCCATAGATCGAGCGGGCAGTCCCGCAATCAGCCAGCAGAGAGAGAGGACCAGAATAGCAAGCAACCGGCCATCCCGAAGTGGCCATCCTGAAGCCACTGGGCGAAGGGGAAACGGGACTGCCAATCTGCTGACAGGCTGTTTAGGAGAAACTGCGACAGTCCTGAAGAAGTGCAAGAGCTGAGAAGAAGGCAGAGAGGAATGGAAATTCCCGTGCTCCAACAGGCAGAACAATGGGAACAAGCATCAGGAAAAAAGTGTGACACTAGAGGGCGCCAATGAGCAGTTTTTTCAACCAGTTCTTTGTATGGAAGAAAATGTGTGTGTAACAGAGAGGCAGGGAAGCCCCAGGAATGCAGTGAAGACCAGGAGCCTTCCCCCAAGAGAAAAGCAGAGGCCAGCTTTACCCCCTACTGCAGCAGGGCTCAGAAAACAGTCCTTTAGGGAGGAAATGAGGGCCATTATGTTGGAAATGCTGTCAGAGATTAGGGATGGACAATGTAATAGACCTAACCTGGTACATAATTAGAAAAGGCAGGAGGCACAACATCCCTCACTGGCAGGAGAAGCAGGGGAGGAGTTGGGCTTCTGGAGATCCAGTTCAAGTAGGTCATACACCCAAAGTGAGGCTTCAGTTTCAGGAGAGGATGACCAGAAAGAGTCAGCCTTTTTAGATGAAGAGGTAAATGAAACAAACCCCAGTGTTCACCTGTCTTTTCCGTCAGCATGCTGCTAGGGAAGGCCAAGGTAGCAAAAGGCCTGGGAAATGTTACAGCGACAGAGGAGTCTGATGTAGAACCATCAGATCCAAAAGACAGGTTCTTTGCAAGAACCAAGGTAGAAAGGATGGTACCTTCCCTGAATTATTCAGGGAAGTAATGGAAGGACAGTTGGACCAACCAGTCATTTTCCCCACACGTGGAACTGGCGGATTTAATTCCAGTTCCCACAATAGTCCAGTGGCAGGTTCCACATCTGCTACCATTTTGGCCAGTGAGGCAGAAGATGGTCTAAAAGGGGAAGACAAGAAGGCGGAACAGACCCTCCAAAAGGTCCACCAAGCAACTGCATGGTCAGTAAAGGCAACCTCTACAGCCTCATTCTTTAGCAGGGGAGTCCTGATATGGTTTGAGCAGATGCAGGAAAGGGCACCACTTGATGATCTTCGATTGCAACAAGACTTAAATCATAGCTGCAATGGAGCTGATAACTGACACCACTCTCAGTGGGATCAAGTACGCCACAGAGGCTATAGCAGCTTCAGTGGTGGTAAGGCGTCCGGTTTGACTCTGCCACTGGCAGGCGGATTTGAAGTATAAGTGGAAACTAACTTCTGCCTCAGTGAAAGGGGACAAACTATTTGGGGAAGCCATCGAACCACTACTGATCAAGACCAAGGACAAGAGGAAGATCTTGCCTAGGAGGTTTGGTCAAGCAGGCGGTTGTCACTATACACACGGTGGCAATCCTTTCCAGCCATTGGGAGTGCGCCCATCGGCGGAAGACTGGGCCTATTCGTAAACCAATGGGAGGCAATAACATCGGACAAGTGGGTCCGGGACACAATAAAAAGGGGCATAGTTCTGGAATTCCTCTCCATGCCTCCAAACTCATTCGGAAGGTGCCCGATGCCAAGAGACAGAGCCAAAAAGGTCATTATGGAGACAAAGGTGCAACACCTGCTGGACATTCGGGCAGTACAAGTGGTACCAAAGAATGAACAGGGACAAAGGTTCTACTCAATCCCGTTCGTTGTGCAAAAGGCAGTGTGTGTATGTGTGTGTGTAGACCAATTCTAGATCTCAAGTTACTGAGCAAACATATAGTTAACAAAAGATTCAAATTGCAATCCCTACAGTCAATCCTAGTGAGCATCCGAGAGGGAGATGTCCTAACATCAGTAGACCTCACGGACACATACTTACACATCCCAATTACCAAGACACATCAAAGGCACTACCAATACAGAGCTCTACCATTTGGCCTATCATCAGCACCAAGGATGTTCACCAAGCACTAGCGGCGGTAGCAGCGCATCTCAGAACAAGACCCATACGCGTCCAATGCTACCTGGATGACATATTAATACAGTCAGCCTCTAAGGGCGAAGGAAGACTTAGAAACCAGAGAACAGACACTACAGGAACACAGGTTCTCCGTGAACTTCGAAAAGAGTCACCTAGAGCCGACAAGGCAACTGCAACACTTGGGGGCAGTCAAAGACACACTCTCCTGCGAGGTTTATCTGTCGCAGGAACAACAAGACAGCATAAGGACAATGATAAGTCAGGTGGTCACAGCTCCGGTGGTGGCCCTGGACTTTTGTAGCTACTACAGAAAATGATATTGTGCATCTCAATAGTACCTTGGGCCAGGCTGCACGCAAGAACTTTACAGTGGTTTCTATTGCCTTACCAGAGAGCAGGCAAGGGCAATAAGAGGACCAAGACATGAGTCCCAACCAAGTGAAGCATCCCCTCCAGTGGTGGTGGTCACAGGCCATAACCAAGGTTCAAGGAACCGAATCGACTAACCATTACAACAGATGCTAGCCTAGTAGGTTGGGAGGCCCGCTGCCAGACCCGGATTACACAGGTCAGTGGTCCAAGATAGACCTCAAAAACAACACCAACTGGCTAGAGCTCAGAGTGACGCACCTGGCTCTAAGGACTTTCAAGACAAGTAGTAGATCAAGTGTTGATCCTGATGGACAATGTGACCACCAAGGCACATATCAACAGGCAGGGAGGGACTCACTCCCTGACGCTCATGCAAGAGGCAGAGTGATTAGGCCACTGGGCAGAGAGACATATCAGAGCAGAACATATCTTGGGGTCAGAGAACATTCAGGAACACTGGCTCAGCAGAACAACAGTCAACCACTTAGAGTGGTATCTGCACCTGGACCTGTTCGGGGAACTGTCATACAGGTTCGGGAACCCGGTCCTGGACCTGTTTGCGTCCCCAGCAAATGCACAACTACTGAGATTTTTCTCAAGATTCCCAACACCGGGGATGGAGAGGGCCAATGCTCTCTGAGGGGCGTGGCCCAGGGGTCTATGCATTTCCCCCACTCCCGTTAATACCGAGGGTAATCAAGAGAGTGATAGAGGAAAGGGTGGAGGTCTTGTAGCACCGCACTGGTCCAGGCAGTCGTGGTATGTGCATCTTGTAGATCTGTCAGTAGCCAACCATGGAGAACCCCTCCAGACAGAGTAGAGTTGAACCAGGGGGCAGTACAACACCCAGAGCCACAATGGCTTCATTTGACAGTCTGACACTTGAGAGGGCCACAGTAAGTCAATTAGAATGTTCAGCTAACATAATATAAACACTCCAGGAGGCCATCGACTAATAGGATTTATGATGCTACCTGAAAAGCATTTGGAAGCTGGTTCTTCAAGAAACATATCAACTCAACCACGGTGTTAGTGACACAGGTGCTGGACTTCCTCCAGGAGGGCCTGGAAAAGGGCCTGGCTCCCAACACCTTACGTAGGCAGGTAGCAGTGATAACATCAGTATTGGATTGTGGGACCTCATCAGAGGAGCTACCAACCTAAGACCACCAGTGCTACACAGGTACCCCACTTGGGACCTGACTAAAGTGCTGAGGGTGCTCATGGCAGAGCCATTTGAACCACTGAGGTCAATTGGGTTGCTCTCATTCACCCTTAAGGTGGCCTTCCTAGTGGCCATTATATCAGGGATATCGGAATTAGCATCCTTATCCGTGAGGGAGGATCTTTGTGTATTCCATCCAAACAGAGCAGTATTAAGGCTGGATCCGACCTTTAATCTGAAGATCAATTTCACATTCCATAGAGCTCAGGAAATAGTACTACCAGACTTATGTCCAGAACCGGTCCATAGTTTAGAAAAGAAGTGGCATTCCTTAAATGTAAGGAGAGCAATACGCATTTACATTAAGAGAACAAGGATCATTATAAAGACGGAAGCATTGTTTATATCAATCAAACCTGGTTCTTTAGGCCAAAAGTTGTCACCATCAACTATAGGCAGGTGGATCAGAGCATGTATTTCAAAAGCTTACGAAAGCCAGTCATTACAGCTGCCGGGTAGAATAACAGCATGCTCGACCAGGAGTGCAGCCACAACGGCGGCTTGGAATACACAAGAGATCTGTAGGGCACCATCTCCATTCATCAGGAACTATAAGTTGGATACCTTCGCATCAGTGGAGGCAGCCTTTGGAAGGAGAATACTACAAAGAGTTCACATGGAGGTGGGAGCTCGGGACCAGACTATGGCCCACCCTTAGGACAACTAGCTTGGGTATGTCCCACGCTTTGGATTCTCCTCCCGTACATCCAGAAGATGCGTTTTAGGTAAGAACCAACACTCTTCATGATATAATCTCTAGGTTCCTTAGAATATGATGCATATAATTCCACAGTCATTCTTCTGTAACATATCAGAATTATCTAGTCTATCTGTTATCTTTTTAAAGAATGCAGGCTTCTCTTTGGCAAGATACTAGGGCAGGTAACTCATTAAGAACAGAGCATCCAACACTAGTATGGTTACCACCAAGTCTGTGGGAAAATAATAATCTATCAGCCAACATGAAATGAATAACATATTACTAAAATCCATAAATAAAATCTTAATTTCTTCTGCTCAATCATGTCTGATTCTTGGAGATTGCCCGGACAAGTTTCTGCAGTTTTGGCAAGATTTTTAAGAAGTGGTTTGCCCTTGCTTCCTTTCTAAGCTTCAGATAAAGTGGCCCATGGTCATTCAGCTTTGTACCCAAGACAGAACTAGAACTCAAGAGTTTTCCAGTTTCTAGCCTGTTTCATTAACTTCTATACCAAGCTGGTTGTCTAAAATAAACACTCTATAATGTTAATATTGTATGTAAAGGGAGTATAATAGTATAAGATAGGTTTGATCTTGATTTAGACACTGATGTACTGTAAATATCAATTGCAGTACAGGTCCCCACTTTATAATTTGAAACTGCATATTTTCATCGTTAGTTTTATTATGAGATCTGTCTGTTTTGTTAATTCATCCTTTCAATTATTGCTGCTAATATTTGCTAATAAATGTCAAAATTCTAAAATATATAATAGCTCTTCCTTTTCATAGATATATGTGCAGTTGTACTATTATTTTGGTGGTGAGGTAGAAGCTTCTGTTTGTAGACACAAAGCTGATTTTCAGTTGTTAAAACAACTCACATTATTAGTTATCAGAATATATAGGTCTGATTTCTTTGCAATATTTCAGTATGAAGAATGTTTTCTAAGATAAGAATATTTTGTTTGAAAGATAATTTTACATTTTACTTCTTTTAGAACTATTGCTGGCTGGATGCCTTCTGGTTTCTGCTGTTTCTTATTTTTACTAGGCTTAGTTTTTCCAGTGCAGTTTTCTTTAAAAAAAATTAATTCATGCAAGATATCTATTCATCTTTTCTCTTTGTGGTGTAATGGTAGGAACTCTCACCAAGTTCCTACTTCTGATACTTAAATAAACCTTTAAAATTATTTTAATTTTTCTAGCAACATACTCCTCAGTTATTTTCCTGTGTTATCAACTTTAATTTGTTTTTCCAGTTTGTACTCCTTGCTTGGCTTATTTGAGCAACAGTTCCATAATTTGAGAAAAGCTTTCTTACCTTTTATGGCTTCCTTAATCTACTTATTAAACTGGCATCTTCTTTGACTTCTTGGGACTTTTCCCAATCTCTGGTACACACTTTTGCTGAGCTTTTGTTCTTATGATTTTAAATAGCTTCTATGAATATTGAAGAGTTTTGATCTTTCTGCTTTTCTAGTTATATAGTTATATTTTGTTATTTTTGAAAGATTTGTTGTTCTGAAGTCTGATGTCACTGTTCTCTGTATTTTGCTATCTTTGCTTGTGTCATTCTTCTGTATGTGTCTGCAAATTTTCAGCGTTGAAAAAATCAACTGCTCTGTACATAAATGTGAGGAATCCTTCTATTGTAAGGATAGATAGTCTGGTATTCTATGTGTATGTTGAACTATAGCTTTCTTGAAGCTGGAACCATTATATGTGCTGGCAGTGCCTTATGGAATTTTAGTTCAAAGGATCTGCAAAGCATTAGTCTGTTTATATTGCACCCCCCACTCTTTGAGAATCTTTCCCATTTTAATTTCTTATCAAGAATTCTGCTTGAGACAAGATTTAAAAACAGCCTATGATAACATTATTATATTTCTTTAAAAGCCATAATGCATACTGAATATTTCTTTGTCTCTATCGCATGAGATTTTATGTGTGCAGAATTTATAAGTAACAGTATCTAATTTTCAAATGCCCTCTTTTCTAACAGGATTAAAGTTGTTATAAAAATGTGACATTTGAAAAAAAAGTTTTTTTCCCCAGAAACTTCCCCAGAAATTTATTTGAGCAAAATAAATTTCCACACATGAAAACCTGACTGATGCCGTCTCGCAATGCTTAGAGGCTGTAGGAATCTGGATGAGAGACTGCAGAGTGACTAAAGGCTGGCAAAATTTTGACTAAGTGGCTTTGGGTGTATAGAGCCTCAGGATCTGAATGTTTGTCATCCTTAGTTCTGGATGGGATTGCCCTATCCTTTTCAGTCCCAGTTCACAACTTAGGGGTTCTCCTGGACTCATGTCTGCTTGAAGAGCAAATTGCAGGCATAAGCAGGAGAGCTTTTGCACAGCTGCTAGTTTGTGTACCAGTTGTATGGATCATGACACCCTGCACTCAGTTATTCACACTCCGGTCATCTCTCGCCTGACCTACTGCAATGCTCTCTACATGGGGCTACACCTGCAGTCCATTCAGAAACTTCAACTGGTGCAAAGTGCAGTGAGGGAAGTCTTTGGAGCCCCTGGGATAATCCATATTAACACTTTTGCTTAATGAACTTTGCTGGCTACCAGTCTGCTTCCCAAAGCAGTTCAAGGTGTTGGTTATGACCTATAAAGCCCTTAATGGCAGAAGTCCAGGCTACCTGATGAACTGCCTCATCCTGCTAGGACAAGCCTGCTGCACTCATGCCAGCAGAGAGGACCTATTTCAGATACCATTGGTCAAAGATAACCCTATTTTGTGGTTTCCACCATCACCATCATCATATTTTCCTACCCTTTTATGTAACAAGGAAAAAGCATATTTTTATAAGATGATAAATCGCTCTATGATCTGGTTTTAACTTCAAGTGTAGTGATTACAAAAATGTTAATCTGGTACTTAACTGTATCTTGGTTAGTTTTTTACAGTGAGGGTGATTATAATTTATTAGATTTATTGTATATTTCTCCTTAAGATTTTCTATCTTATCAATGATAATTTTATCTATTAATACTTAATTTAATAATATCATTTAATTTAATAATTAATAAAGTTATATAATGTAACAGTAATATGTCCTGTTAAATTATTCGAATCTTAAATATATATTTCAAATATTGAAAATAGTGAAGGCTTAGCTGCATAGTAGCTAGTGAAGTGTTTTCTATGTAGATCTAAAAGTATGTAAGTGTTCAGCCACTATTAAAATATATTCAAATGGGGCTTATATTACTGTGCAGTGATTTGAATTTGGAAGGGAAACATAGATGTGTTGGCAGTTTTTTAAAGAACTCAACTTGGCAGATCACATAATGGATTTAAGGAGATGCCAACAGAAGTGATGTTTTTGCCTCTGTGTTCTCTCAATATCTTTTTGTCTTCTTTCTTCTTCAGATCTGGATAATAAATTACAGATCTTAACATTTAGATGTAAAGTATTTTAGTATACATGACTTAATAATTTAAAATAGTTAAAAAGTAGAATAAAAGTTTTATTGAGCCAAACCCTAAAAGCTTTATGCTTTATGCAATTTATTATATTTGAAAAATTCTATATCTTTTTCCTCAATCTGGTTTCTTAAATTGCAAAGAAAGTAACACAATGTCTCACAAACTATTTGGTACTTGTAAGAGTAAGTTTAATTTACTTTCAACATTCCAGTTTAATTCTTGTTTACCATCTTTTAACCGACGAAGCATTCTTCTAGGTAAAACCTAAATCTCAATAACATTCTTTCCAGTGCAACCTTCACTTCTGCCCCTGAGGGCGATCAAAGCCTTCCAGAGCTCATGTAGGTGTTTGGTGGGTAATTAAGAATCCTTTATTTTCATGGAATGGCATTTGCCAGCACAATAACACCATTGTTTTGCACTGTGCATATGAATTTGAACAGAAGGGAACAACATAAAATGTTATGTTTGTGCTTTTTTCTATTCTATACAATTGGATGTAAAGCGAATCCACATTTACTTTGTCTGGCTTGCTCTAGTTTGAATAATTTTCAAAATACATAATAAAATACATAATAAAAATGTTAAAGTTTAACAGTGTGAGAAAGGGAAGAAGCCAATAATGCCCCCAATACCTTTTTATTTTTATTTTTTGTTACACTACTGTTAGTTTAGGGTTACCTTTTGAAGATGATTAAAACTATATTTAATATTAATTGCCCCCGTGATCGACCTCTTCCTTTTTTAACTATGTAGTTCTGAGTGATTGATATACCTCTGAGTTTCTATGAGAATGAGTTATAAATTGTAAACTCCTCTGAAAGTTGGTATGAAAGAATAGCATACAAGTGGAGCACTTAAAAGTATGAGTTGAGATGTAAATTGAAAATTCTATGAACATAGATTTCCTAGGGGACTTATATGGATCCTTTTCTACAAATAATAATGGATGGGTCCTAATGCATTTAAAAGGAGAATATCTCCGTCATACTCTGATTTATGCTGACATCATGTCAGACCCATTGAGCTTTCTTGACAGCTGGAAACTTGAACTTGGTGGCCAATGCTGTCTTCTATGGTTTGTTTTCAATTTCCTGCACCTAAATTAATAATAATATGGATAATAGGAAGCCTTTGACTTACAACTACCAATTGGACTCAAAATTTTGCTAAGCAAGATAATTGCTAAGTTAGATTTTCCTCATTTTATGACAGTTCTTGCTATAGTTGTTAAGTGAATCACTGCAGTTAAGTTAGTAACAAGGTTATTAAGTGAATTTGGCTTTCCCATTGACTTTGCTTCTCAGAAGGTCACAAAAGGTGATCACATGATCGTGGTACACTGCAATTGTCATAACTATATGCCAGTTGCCAATTGTCCAAATTTTGATCATGTGATCATGGGGATGCTACACTGGTCATAAATCACTATTTTCATTGCTTTTGTAACTTTGATCACTAAACAAATGGTTGTGCATTAAGGACTACCTGTATAATTCTATAAACGATTATATTTTCTGTTTATGCAATTCATTTATAAATAGTTCATAGAAACCTGAACTGTGATCCAGATTATGTCTCTCTAATATCAAGATTTCATTAAACTGTTCTTCTATATTCCTGAAAAATTATCTGAGGTAATTCAACAAAGGATATAAATTACCTAGTATCATCTACTGGGATAATCAATTGTTATTTAGAATGACTACTTTAGATTTTCAGACAGAATGATATTCTATGGGGATAAATTGTTGACTAAAATGTTACTAATGTTTTCCCCAAAATAGCAGTTGCCATGGACTTTTGGCCAAGAGTGTAGGGTGTCAGTTTTGAGATCCTGTGTAAGAAGGATGCATGTTGTTAAGAGTTCCATGTGATAGTATTTATAGAACTGGTCTCACATGTCTTTCCATGAATAAAACAGCTGTGAAGAGCTTCGGATAGCTTTCAGTAACAACAGATAAATTATGCAATAATACAAGAATGCTGCAGTGTTCATACTGTTAATTGTATGAATATAATTAAGATTTTTGCTATATTTTTAATTCTGGCCAACACTATACAAGCACATTTGCATGTAACCCAAAACCAAGATTTTGGAGAAACCTGGTTTACCATAAATGAGGAGAAGACTGAACACAGCCTGTTTGTGTTGACTTGGTTATTCTTGCTTCTATGGTTGACTAAGAGAAAATAAAAAATTTTCTCTATATGAACCCGGACTCCTGCATTGTTGCATTTTTGCTATTGATACACAAATTTTGTCTTGTTTGAGAATGGCAAGCACAAAACTTTGGATTGGATAATACAATCGAGTTTCAGTACTGGCTAATTTAATTTATCATGCTAATAGGAAGGTTAAACAGATCCAGATGGGCAATCAACATGCCCTTTGCTTCTGGTAATCCAATATAATCTTTTAATTTATTTCATGAAAATTTGGCCATTATGTTGAACACCATAATCAACTCTAATAATTCAAGACTCTTCATTTGGGGCATGAAATGTAGTTAACATAGTATGAAAATCATGCACATTTATTTATTTGTCCACACGTACCAGATAGCAGGTAAAGTATGAAGATAAACATGAACAAAAAAAGTAACTACAGATAAATGGGGACAATAAAGACATACAGGCATGCTGGTGCGCTTATGCATGTCCCCTTTACGGACCTCTTAGGAATGGGATGAGGTCCACAGTAGACAGTTTGAGGTTGACACTGAGGGGGTTGAGGCTGTAACAACTTCTGATTACCAGTAGCCATTCCAAGTATAATTTATATGACAGTACAGTGGAGTCTCAGGTCGCGACCATAACCCATTCCCGGACTCGGTCACCATCTGATTTGGTCATGTCCGGAAGCATGACCAACTGTGCAGTAAAAAAAAAAATGATGTCGAAGGGGAAATCAGCGCAGAAAGGGAATCTTTCCACACCGATTTTGTTCACCACCCGATTTTTGAATTGTGACCTGATTCAAAGATTGGGTGGATTTTCTCCATTGAGTCAATGGGAGTTGATGCCAGACATGAAAATTCATTTGTCCTGATAATTGAGACATAAGCCCACATACTATTATAGTAGTGGATGAGATAAGCCTGTTTCCTATATATTTTGCAATGTCTGGAAGAAATTAATGATATTTTTGTTAATTTAAATTGTAGGTTTGTGCAGGAATTTAGTTAATGAAGCTCATTGAATTCTCCTTGTTCTCCAGCATGCCTTTGGGATAATCCACATATATGGGTTGAATCTGCCTTTCTGCCCAGAGACTGAATCATCAATCTTTGCCATGCCTCTTCCTGTCAGGGCAGGAAGCCCCCTAGCCCCAGTCACGACTCAGTCTTGGCCCCATAGAGACGTGGCAAAGGTTGGCTCCAACAATTTCAGCAGAAAGCAGCAGTTTAAAGTGTGGATTCTCCCAAAGGTTTGCAAAAAGCTCCTAAAGCATTCAAAACATCGTAAACAGGCAGCATTTGGAAATCCTGCCTGCTCCGTTTTTTCACGGCCACCTGAACTACCAATTAAAGGCCTAACAGCCCAGGTAGTCAAGGGGGAGCCCCCAATCTGGGGGGTTGGGACCCCCCTCCCACGACTAGCTGCAATCGCCCCCAGCATGTAATTTTGATCCCAGGCTTAACGGTAGCTCCGGAGCATCTGCTTTCGCTTTTGTGACCTCTACCTGATTTTCGGGGTCAGCAGCAACTATTTTGGCCATGTGGCGAGTTGTACAGGCTATCCAGGAGACTGATAGGGCTGCCAATGTCACAGCTCAGGGAGGGTCTCCAGGCCTTGAATTCCCTTTGGAGCAGCAGGAGTGGAGGATCGAGAGAACTCTCCTTCCAACAATTGGGGCAAAAGCAGCATGGCTGACCAAGGTAGCATGGAGTTCACAAGTGCTAAAAGATCCAAGCAGAGTCCCAGGAAGGCCAGATCTGCAAGCAAAGAGGCTGCTAACAAGATCAAAGCAAAGGCGCTTTATTCCAGAAAGCCCACAAGCAGTTGGAAAAGCAGTTCTCCAGAGCTCAGAAGCAAGCTGATAAGGAGAAGTATTCCCCCTCCCCCCAGCCAAGGCCTGTTAGTCCCTCTCCTCAGCAGCCATTAGCACAGGGCTTGCCTGCAATTTCCGGGGCTTGGTCACCAGAGGGAGTTAGGGAAAAGGAATTTATCCCTCCTGCTGAGGAAATCCAAACTCAAGAGATTTCCTTTTGATTGCATGCTTTCTTGTCCTGCAAAATTGCAGACCAGAAATGACTGGATTACCTGATGCCACCTTTACTCCAACTGCAGCGGGGATGCACTCAGCAGAAAGAGAGGCTCCAGAAATATCAGAATCTTAAGGCCCTTATTGCTCAGGCCATTTCTCATGGGGTTGCCTCCTCACTGAGGGGAAGGAGCCATTCTTCTTCCCCCAGATCTGATCCTCAGCCATTACAGTCAGTGCAATATCAGGCCTCCATGGGTTCCTCCAGGCACCAGAGAGAGGCCTCTCCAGCCCACTCCATCAGAAGTAGGGCATCTGGGATGGAGGTGGAAGTTCAATGAGAACAGGGGTTCTCAAAAGATTAGGACCTACCACCTGATCCACCCCCCTTCACAGGTCTATTTAGCCCGGGGCTGTTTAAATCCCTCCTCCACAAGGCTAGGACCACTGCCCAAATTGATCCTCCGCCCACTATACCGACTGCTTTAGCAGACACTCGGGCCTAACAGCAGGGTTTTTTCTGAACCTACAATTCTCCAACAGGAGATTCCTT
>AZIM01002753.1:218772-234942 GCA_000516915.1 Ophiophagus hannah | reverse complement strand
CCCTCAACTCTCTCACACACTGACAGAATGCTAGCCAGATGAATACCGATGGATGCTGGTAGGCAGAGGCAGATTTCCCCTCAACTTATTTTCCTCCCCCAAAATTAAAAGCCCAAAACCACACATAGTTTTCATAGGCGAAGGCACGGGTATCGAGCTAGTATCTTATGTTGCTGACATGTTTTCTTCAAAGGAGTTTGGAGTAATATACTGTATATGATTATTCCTCTCCCATTTTATCCTATTACATTGGTTAGGTTGATTGAATGCAACTACTATACTCATCCAACTGCAAGTCCCATGATCAAAGGAACATTCATGTCTTACAAAAGACATGACTTAAAAATGCCAGAAAGGTCTGGATCAAATGAATCTCAGGTAATAAGATTCTAACTCTTAACTGTAACATAACCTCCTATAGGAAGAAATGTGTAATATCCCTGGTCTACTATGTTGGTGTAGAAATAAAGTAAATGGTCATTATCCATTACCTAGGCAAAGTGGGATGAAACATTATTTTAGTTCTAGTTAATAAAATAAAATTTGGAAGCAGCTCAAGGAAACCCCACCCAGTGAGATAAAAGAAAGGCGGGCACAGCATAATCAGAGATTTACAACACTTTGTTATTATAGCTTGTTTAAATAAAGTATAGTTCTAGTCTTCCTATCAAGTTGATGTTGTGATCTTTTTTACAGGTATTCCTCAAGTTATGACAGTTCAGTCAGCAACCATTCAAAATTACGATTCCTCCAAAGACAGTACTTATGACCCAGTCCTAAAGTAATGTACGTTGCAGCACCACAGTGGTCGTTCGCCCTTACAACCAACCGCAGAGATGCAGCAACATGCCCCCTGCCTATTTTACTCCCATCCTGTCCCGCCAGGTCTCCACAGCCAATGCGGAGCTTGTTTTCTTTGTCTCATCAGGTTGAACTGCAAGTTCCAAATTGATTGGCTGCCACCACTGCCTCTATGCCCCATTCAAACCAACCAGACAGTTAGACAGCAGCAAGCAGGAGAGTGCAGCGGCAGCCCAATGGAGCCTGCAGGACACTGGCCTCGTGGCAGAAAAGCTGAAGTCTTTTATTCAGATACTGGCAAAACTCTTTTCCTTCATGTTCTTACAGTTTCACCAGTATCTTCCACATAGGTCAGCATCTTCTGGAACTCTGGAGATCTTTGAAAAGTAAGCAAGCTGTCAGGGTTCCACGTAACACCCACAACCAAGTAAGAATCCGAGGCAAGCAATTCCTCAAAGCTAGACTTTATTAGAGATGTCAAAGTGGCACATCTGGGAAAACCCGAATCTGAAAGATGGCCTTTAGGGCTGACACAAGCCATGGGAAATGGGATGGGGAGGAAGAAGTGGAATCTGGGCGACTAGCAAAACAGGCTCAGTGGCTATGGAGACCTGGCAGGGCAGGATAAGGAGAGAAGGAGTTATGGGGATCCCATGGAATTGTAAGCAATCATGAGATATATCAGTGGGTGCGGTGAGGCCTTGGGTGGTCAGAAGCATGTGGCCTGTTCTAGCACGAGGCCCTCGATGGTCTTTCCCATCCTGAGATGCCTCATGTGCCCTTAACAACTTGCACATTTGATTAGCAAATGCATTGGGTAAAGCAGGGAAGCCTCACTTTTCCCTTGTAATGCCAGGTCAGGATGGGTGATACTCTTCGTTAGCTTCTTAGGACTGAGTCTGTGCAAAAGACTTATTAGCCTAGCTCCGCCCACTCTGAGTGACTCCTCCCCAGTTTCTACTTAGTCCTTAGCAGAGTAGAACGTGTGGTATTGCCTCTCCTGCCTTTGGATATTTTAGTTCCAAAGGCAGCCTTACAAGGAAATTCTTCTTTGAACAGAAAAAAAGCCTCCCTTTGCCTTTCTCCTTTGAATTTGGCACTCCGCTGCACATCTGACAATCGGGAGACACCAAACAGCTGAGGACTGCTCCGGGGATCCAGAGCAGCTTGCAGGGGCCGCAGGGGCCGTTTTCAGCCCTCCGGGGCAAAGAGCAGAGGATCGATCGGCCGGATGGCCGTTCAGCAAGGGCGGAGGTTTCCGCCCTCTCTACAGAGCTGAGGGGCCGTTTTTCGGCGCTCCGTAGTTTCTTGGCCAGACAGCCATTTTCGAAGAGTGTGGGCATCAGCCACATTCTTCACAGAGCCGCGGGACGATCCCCCCCTCCCCCCCCATGGTGAACCAGGCAGCCTCATGGTCCTGCAGCTGCCTTTTGCAAGGTTCTCTGCCTTTGCAGAGCAACAAATATCCAGGGAGAACTCAGGATCCTCCCTGGAAAAGAAACAGAAGCCTCGTGTGGATCAGGCAGCTATTTGAAGACTTCTTGTGGCTGGCGGCCATTTTGACAACACAGTCGGCCATTTTGAAGACTCAGACAGCCATTTTGAATAGGCTTCTTCTTCCCACCACTCCTGTGCCTTTTGTCACCACCAGTTGCTGTTCATGCTGCGGAAGACATCAAAGGGTAGGCGCTAAAAATTCCTAATTTTCCTGTGGGGGATTGGTTTCCCTATCCCGAAGTAGACCAGGACCCTCGGGTTCCCAACTGGGCCTGGTCTATAGTGGTTGCCCTATTAGGCCCAGGAGGGTTAGAGTCCCAGTAGGAAGTGTTAAAACTTTCTACTGAAGTGTGGTATAGGGCAGAATAGAATGGTGGTCAGTGTGGGGCTGGAGAAGATTTCCTTTGAAGTTATTTAATAAACCCCTTTGTGTGCTCTCCTCCTAGCACAGGACATTCAGTTCAGTGTAGGCCTTGCTGCTCCAAGATGGCTGAACCTCCAAGGGAAACCAGAGCTTCTAAAGGGGCCAAGACTCAAAAGGTTGCTCCTGTTGCTTCTACCAAAGGGAAACAGCCTGTGAAAAAGGCTTCCAAGGCGGAGGAGAAAGACACTTCCAGGCGCCATCAGGCCATCAAGAAGCAGATAGCCAAGGTGCATCAGGCTTCTTCTCGCTGAATGTCTGCACACCCACTTCTCCAGCATCACTCATCAGTGAAGTGGATTTGGAGGAGCCTGGACCTTCTTCCAGACCCGGTTTCCAGACCTGGCCCCCTGATGGGTCCAGGAGAGGCGCTTCTCCCATTCCTTCGGAAGGAGGCAGTCAAGCTGATGATCTTCATGGAGAATCAGCACATTGGCAGGAGCGTGGGCACAGTAGACCAGGGGGTGGAACCCTCCTTTCCTTCTAATGCCACTGCAGCCAGACCAACTGACCCTTCTGATTCAGATGTCCCAATTAATTTGCAAATCCTGATAGACAAGGCAATCAGGAAGGGCATCTCAGGATTGCAGAGAGCGACCCGACATTAGTTTTCTGATTTATCAGAGAGAAGATCCTGGGTTCGTGAAACACTTTTATCAGAAAGAGGCTCCATTCTCCAGGATCCAGTTTCTGGGTTGGCTGAAGACGTCGCTCCTGTTGCCTCGGTGACTCCATCATTGGTGGGAGAACCTGATCGGCCAGAATCCGATATGTCAGCGGATGAAGGCCCTTCGCATGAGGTTCTGGTGTTTACGGGGTGTTTTAAACACTCCTTGTTTAGTCCCTTGTTGTTCAAGGCTAGGAACACCGCAAATCTGAAACACGCAGATGATGAGGTAGCGGCCACACTTCCTCCTGAGGAGTCAGATGTTCTGTTCGACGAGCCGGAGGTCAGGAAGGAAGTGGTTCCTTCTCCAGAACTGTTCCTGAAGGTAATCAGGAAGCAGCTTGAAGCTTCTGCCACAGGGCCCAATCCTCTGGCCTCTGACCGCAGGTTCTTTAATGTGTGACCTGAACTTACCAAGATGCTTCAGGTTCCCACAGTGGATGCTCCTGTTGCTGCTTTGGCCGCCTCCTCGTCTGCTCCTTCGGACCTGGAGGAAGTCCTCAAGGCTGAGGAAAAGCGAGTGGAACAGTTGCTACAGAGATCTCATCTGGCTGCTGCCTGGGCTGTCAAGGCTTCTACAACTGTATCATTCTTTATGAGGACTTTGCTCAAGTGGCTGAAACAGCTGCGGGATAGAATCCCCTCATCAGATGTCCATGCCCACCAGGACATCAACAAGATCATGGCAGCTACAGAATTCACAGGTGATGCCACCCTACATAGTGCCACATACGCCACAAAAGCCATTGCTTCCTCTGTGGCAGCCAGGCGCATGTGCTGGCTATGCAACTGGCAAGCTGATGGTAGACATAAATGGAAGTTGGCATCTGCTCCGGTCCAAGGGGAGAAACTCTTTGGTGAGGTCTTCGAGCCCCTTTTAATTGAGGCCAAGGATAAAAGAAAAATTCTTCCTTTGCTCTTATAAAGAGGGTGGAACATTGGGCCGCTCCTTATTTCAAAAACCCTCAGTTCAGAGGAGAGCAGAGCTCCAGTTTCCACCAGACGTCCAACCCTGCGTATCAATGTCAAGAACCTCCTCCTGATCGCTCAGGCAAGGGCAGGCAGCAGTTTTCTACCAAACAGCCCTTTCAAGGAGGAGGAAGCCGCCTGTACCGTCGCCAGTGCTAGTGCACAGTCAGTTCCCATTGATGGCCATTTAGCATGGTTTGCAGCCCAATGGAAGGGTATTATTTCGGACGCCTGGGTTCTGTCTACTATTAGATCGGGTCTTTCACTGGAATTCTACTCCACTCCTCCGAGGTTCTTCATCTCCTGCCCGGTATCTAGAGATGCTGGGAGGCGGAGTCTGATGGAGTCGACCATCCAACATTTGCTGGATCTCAAGGCCATTCAGGAGGTTCCCCTAAACCAACAGGATGGGATTCTACTCTAGAATTTTCGTTATTCCCAAGGCCTCGGGGGGGGGGAGGACAATTCTTGATCTTAAACGACTCAATAAATATGTTGTGTACAGGCATTTTAAGATGCACACTCTTTCTTCCATCTTGGAGAGCGTTCAGCAGGGGGACTTTCTCAAATCAATAGACTTCACAGAAGCTTATTTGCATGTTCCTACTTGTTACTCACATAGGAGGTTTCTTCGATTTTGTTACCGGGGCGCCATTTCCAATACAGGGCCCTTCCCTTTGGTTTGTCTTCCACCCCCTGGCGCCTTTAGCTGCACACCTTCGTACCCTCCTGGACCATTTACAATGTTATCTGGATGACATTTTAATCATATTCCTTTCAGAAGGCTCAGCAGGTTCTGCAGGTCACTATTTCGGTTCTGCAGGACCTGAGGTTTTCCATTAATGAGAAAAAGCCATTTCTCTCCTACTACTCGTCTCCTTTATTTGGGGGCATTAGTGACACAAGAATGCGTCAAGTTTTTCTATCACAGGAGAGACTGGAGGGTCTAAAGGAGATGATTAAGGGCATCTACTGTAAGAGTTCTGTCCCTTTGGCCCTTCTTTCTCAACTTTTGGGAAAAATGATTTCCTTTATTGGCATTGTCCCCTGGGCCAGGCTCCATGCCAGATCCCTGCAGTGGTTCTCGCTACCTTTCCAGAAGGCTGGGTCCAGCCATTCCCCTGGGAAGGTTAGGTTGTCTAAGCACGTTTTACTTTCCTTCCACAGGTGGCTTTCCAGGGCCATGTCCAAAGTTCAGTCTTTCAAGCTTGAATCCTGCCTTGTCCTTACTACTGATGCCTCCTTGGCAGGTTGGGGTGCCCATTTAGGTTCCCTCTGGGCTCAAGGTTTATGGTCTGAACAGGAACAGGCTCATAGCATCAATTGGTTAGAGCTTAGAGCTGTTCTTTTGGCCCTGAGGAAGTTTCTCTCCCAGGTGTCTAGGTCTAACGTCCTGGTTATGACTGACAATGTGGCCACAAAAGCCCATATCAATAGACAAGGAGGTACCAGGTCCCTTTTCCTTATGACAGAGGCGGAGTCCCTGGTCAGGTGGGCAGAACAACACCTTCTGTCAATCAGAGCTGAGCATATCTCTGGATCGGATAATGTACAAGTGGATTTGCTCAGCAAGACGACCATTGACCATGCTGAATGGCAATTACATCCTTCTCTATTTCATCAAATCTCTCTGTGGTTTGGATTGCCAGTAGTGGATTTTTTTGCCACGTCCCTTAATGCCCACTTGCCCAGATTTTATACTAGATATTTCTCCCAGGGGGCAGAAGGCACAAACACTTTATACTGCAGCTGGCCTTCTGGATTACTGTACGCTTTTCTGCCTTTGCCACTATCCCAGTGGTGATTCGAAAGCTCTTGTTGGAGTGGGCCGAATTCATATTGGTGGCTCCTTTCTGGCCTCACCGGCGTTGGTTTGCTGATTTGATGGGCCTGTCAGTGATCACCCCCCTTGGCGGATTCCTAAGGAGGATGTCTCTCTTCTCCAGGGGTCCCTGTCTCATCCGGAGCCCCAGTGGCTGCAACTGGCAGTTTGGCGATTGAGTGGGGCATTTTGAAAAACGGCAAACTTTCCAACAAGGTTATCCAAACCATTCAGGCCTCCAGGCGACCTTCTACAATTCGTATTTATGAAGCTACTTGGCAGTCCTTCTCAGCTTGGTGTGTCACGTCCAACATCTCACATTCACAAGCCTCGGTGGCTGCGGTCTTGGAATTTCTACAGGTAGGCCTGGACAAGGGTCTTTCCCCCAACACTCTCCACAGGCAGGTGTCCGCCATCTCATCGGTATTGACTTGTGGAAAGTTAGAATCTTTGGCTCAGCACCCTATGGTCCGTAGGTTTCTCGGAGCGACCAACCTTTGTCCTCCTATGATACATAGGTACCCCACTTGGGATCTGACCAAAGTCTTGCAGTCCCTCATGAAACCTACATTTGAACTGCTTCAACAGTCCAGTCTTCATCTCCTCACCCTAAAAGTGGCATTCCTGGTGGCAGTCACATCTGCGAGGAGAGTTTCAGAGTTGGTTGCACTCTCAGTTTGTCCTAACCCCTCTCTTTTCCATCCTCATCGGGTGGTTTTAAGGTTAGACCCTGCCTTCATCCCTCTTTCCACAGAGCTCAGGAACTGGTCCTTCTGGAATTTTGTCCTCATTCGGTCCATGAGTTGGAGAAGACTTGGCATACTTTGAATGTGCGCAGGGCTTTAAAGATAAATATTAAACATACTGCTGCATTCCGCAGGACAGGGTCTTTGTTTTGTTCTTTCCGACCTTCCTCTTTGGGGGGTAAGGTGACTCCATCTACAATGAATAGATGGATCAAAGCATGCATAGTTCGAGCCTATTCCAGCAGGTCCCTGCCAGTTCCCAGGGGCATCACAGCCCATTCCACTTGTAGTGCGGCTACAACGGTGGCTTGGGCTACGCAGGCATCGGTGGAGGAGATCTGCAGGGCAGCCACCTGGACTTCATCTTCGCCTTTCATCCGTCACTACCACCTGGACTCCTTCGCTTCAGCAGATGCAGCGTTTGGTAGACGGGTCCTCCAGTGAGTCATTTCAGATCATGCAAGCCAGGACCAGTCTTAACCCTCCCAAGGACAACCCTGCTTTGGTATGTCCCATCCTGACCTGTCGCAGCCTTACAAGGGAAAAGGGGCATTGTTTACCTGAACATCACTTTTCCTTGTTAGGCAAGACAGGTCAGCCCCACCCTAGGGGTAGATTCCTTTCATGGGACCTGCGGGGCTGATGGTCCTGCTAATATTCTTTTTCCTTTCTTAGAGGCAATCTGGTCTATCGCATTGACTTCACAGAAACTGGGGAGGAGTCACTCAGAGTGAGCAGAGCTAGGCTAATAAGCCTTTTGCACAGACTCAGTCCTAAGCAGCTAATGAAGAGTATCACCCATCCTGACCTGTCTTGCCTAACAAGGAAAAGTGGCGTTCAGGTAAACAACGCCCAGTTCATTTAACATGATTCAATCAATGAATCCTCAGGTTATGAATGTAATTGGCAGGCTCTATTACATTCATAACTCAAGGATTACTTGTACAAAGTGGATCTGACAGTTGGTGCTAAAATATCTAGTAATCTTTCATCACACTTAGTTGCTTTGTTATTTTTAGGACTTATTTGCTTTGTTATTTTTAGGAAAAGTCCCACTCTTTGAATTTCTCTTTCCCCCCCCCTCTTCCTCTGTATTAGACAGCAGGAAGGGAGATAGTAAGATGGCCCTAGTGGCTGACAGGTTGAGTCTGATTCACTGCTTGAGTATTAAGATAATTCATGCTAATTAGTTAGTAAGTAATGAAATCATATGCTGATACTGTAACTGAACTTTCTGAGTATCAACTTGTTCACTATGAGCCTGTTTCCTGTTACCTTGCTACATTGTTGGATACATTCTAAAATGTATTTCTTCTAAACTGCTTCTCTCATTTCAGCTATTCTGGTATGACATCTAAGTATAGTAGCTTCTTTCATGATCATTGTCTTAATCTATTTTTCTGAAGTGTATTGTTCTCAAACATGATGAGTTATTTAAAATAAAATTGTGTTTTATGACACTTGTTAAATTGTTTCTAGAGCATAGTGATAAATCTGTTGAAGATATCAATTTTGAACTGCTACTTATGTGGATTTTAAAATCCTACTTTAGTTTGTATCTCAGTATAAAACATTTTTATGCAGTATTATTGGTAGATGTACTGTATGTCAGTCATATATTTTCCCATGTCACAGTCTGTGTTAATGATAAACTTTTGAAATATGTCCGTTCTTTGTTTGCATTTTAATATAAGCGTTTGTTTTTGTTTTCCCTTTACATGCAGTAATTTAAAAGATTAAGCCAACTCTTCATCTGTTCTCTGTGGGAACATTTTGTGTCTTTCTATAATACAGCTATTAGAGGACTAAATGGATTCATGTGACTAGAGGTTGTCTTGATTGGGTTAGAATTAAATACATCCTTTCAAGCCAAACAATCTCTCTTCCCCCCCCCCTTACATAGTCTTTTGTGCTTGTTGGCTCAATCATTGGATTTAATGATTAGATGGATGAATTGAGACTTGTGGGAATTTAAATCAGAACTAGGCTTTCCCACTCTTAAAGTGGGAAAGAGGATGTCTTGATTACAAGGTTTAATGGTGGTAAAGGAAAGCTTATAGAATTGTTTCTGATTACTGACAGGCTCATATCCAAAATCTTTAAGTGTGTAATCCAATCCAAAATCTGTAGTGGTATACTCATAGGTTAACAACCTTTTTGACAATTAAAATTTTGATCTTCACATAATATTTATAACACTAATGCAGGGCTACTAGCAGCATGTACATCCTGCTAGATGGCAGCATCTAATTCACCTTGAATGATCTTTAAAGCTAAGCAGAATCAGTTTTTGTGCTGGGATAAGAAACTTCAAAAAAAAAAACAGGTTAGATTGGAATTTTTTTAAAAAGCAGTGGCAGAAATTTTCAAAATAAAAGTTATTGCTCAGGCATGGGATGTGCAAGAGTTTGGGGCCCATATTTATCTCTTGAACTGCAGGCTCTACATCACTGTTATATACCTAAACTCCATGATTAACAAAATAAAAATTTAGGGTTATCTTAGAGAATTGTAACAATTAAAATACTCATTTATTTAAAAAGAGAATTATTTAAAGGGGAGGGGAGTGATATCTAGGGTGAACAGAATAGTTTAAACCAGGGGTGTCAAAATCAAGGCTCGGGGGCTGGATGTGCTTAGATCTGGCCCACGAGCCTACCCTGGAAACAGTGAAGAGCCACCTGACTCCTACCACCTGTTTACCACACCTGGGGGTGATCATAGACACCTCATTATGCGAAGTTTATTATGCGAAGTTTATTATGCGAACACCTTGTCCACACTCAGACCCCCAAGGTCAAACACAACCCTGATGCATCTCTCAATAAAATCGAGTTTGACACCTCTGGTTTAAATAGAGGTCTAAAACAATTGGTGCTTCCTAGTGGTCACCAGAAAAGTTCCATAGTTTGAATAATTGCCACTTACAAGCTGTAATATTTTTTCAACAGTTGTCCAGATCTGCATTTGGAAAATGTTAATTATTTGTTGAATATTTTTTATGCTAGCAAGATGATCCTGAACTTGGTTATGTAGCTAATGTGTTGAACTTGGCTACGTAGCTAATATACTGTTAGTATATTTGATATATTAGATAATGTATCAATTGTTGTGGCACCAATTGTGGTGTGTTTTGAATGAGTTATATGTATTGCTGACTACCCAGTCAGCATGATTAATAGCTGCAGTTTCTGGATAATGCACAAAGGTAACTGCATAAAATGTTCTTTTGCAATCTGTAAACACAGTATCACAACGATATGCTATCACTATCTAGGAAATACCATATTTGGTATAATAAAATGAAGCTACTATTAAATGTCCTGCAAAAGTCACTTGTAACTCTAATGATAGTAATGACCTCTGGCTTACCCCAAATAATTTACCTATTTTTTTCTAAAGGAATCATTCCAAGGTAGAACAGAAATAAATCTTTGATTTAGATGTCACAAGGAAAGAGCTAGGTGTTTTCTGTGTACATCTTTGTCGTTAAAATCCTAAATATAATCTCTAGAAACTTCATCTATATGTTAAATATATTGCACAACATATAGTAATAACTTGTGGTACTATCTACAAGAGATTAATCAGGATTGATCTTAATAGGACCTGGTTTCTGCAAGGAAAGTTTGATGCCATGAAACCAAATTTTACCACATAGTGATGTGACCATGATAAAGGTCATTTTTCACAACCCCTGTATATAGATTTGATTGAAAATATACTCTGATCTATTCATTGTCTGATGATAGCATGGACATTGATGGGAATGAAATAAAAGCAAAAAATCTTAATAAATAATCATATAATTCAAGTACAGGTTTCATATTATCAGTAGGATTAAATGGGGTCCTAGTTTTGGAGAACTTGAAGAACATTGGTACTCTTTTCTTGTGGGTTTCAATATTTCTATACTTAAATTAAAAAACATAAAACATTATAAAAGGGAAAACAACGTTCCCATGTCAAATGAATACATCCAGGCTAAAACCAAAATGAACAAAAGACTATTTTTTTGTTGTTTCTGCCTGTACTATAAAATGTGTGCTTACTTGCAGTTGTGTGCATTGGGTGTCATTTTAATTTTTAATAAAGAAATGCTTTGGTTAAAATCATGTTATAACATGTATGCAGTAAATATGGATGTGATTATAGTCAAACTACTGTATCCTCACAATATCCAATCTCTTAAATTGGCTGAATACTCCTCATGAAAGTTCTTAGGCAAATGATAAACAGAAGTTTAATTTAACAACATAGAAGATTTGTGTCATGGATCTAAAATCATAAAGTAATTACCTAATCATTTAATAGAGTTTGAAATGTATACATTTATAAAATTTCATCTTCATTTTAAAACTACTTAAGTTAAAATCCTCAGTTTGAAAAATTATTTTTGGGCTAAGTAAAAATTGCTTTGCATTGCTAGATTTCCAGCTTGATTAGAAACTGAAGCAGTATTTAAGTACAGTGTATTTTTTTTTCTTTTTTTCTAATTCAACTATTCAACTACAAAAAAGTTTGTGAAGTATTTCCTGGCATACCTCTCCCTCTCTCCTTCCCTTCCTCCCCCCCGCCCCCCCGTGTTACAACTAATATAGNTTTCCAACTGGTTACAACTAATATAGAATTGGAGTGAGTAATTCCAACTATTATAAAAATAATATGTGTGAAAAGAAGATTTTAAAATGTTACCCAGAATTAAAATAAATTTTCCCTTGTATTCATTCAGAGGAGGGAGACAGATTAACAGGAACTCTTTTAAATAGAATTAAATTAAATTAAATTAAATTAAATTGGTATAACTACTGTAATCATGACGTTATGCTGTGTTTTAAGTATCCGCCCTATTTAAAATATCCTGCTAAGAGGAGGCATATTTTTACCTTGAGTATAAACCCTGGTTGATACTTAGGAGCCTTGTCTTTGCAGTTCTGTCAGTGAGTTTTACCAGGAGTTGCTCTGTAAGTTACAGGACATTTCACTTTGCTTGGGATCTCAGCTCCTGAGGTGTGACTGCTGAATATGATAGGGTATCTATTTTAGACATTAGGAATGTATTTGTGACTAGCAAGGCATAGTTGCTGAAAGAATTAACTTGGCATCTTTTTCAAACAGCTTAGAAGTACCAAGTGAGTTTATAAGTATTTTTATTTTTTAACAAAATGAATTCAAATTTTATAAAATGCATATATTTAATTTTTACTGAATTAGAATAAAAAATGAATCTCTTGCATGATTTCGGTTTTATATTGGGGATAAAATGTTTTTTCTGATAAATATTTTAAGGTTTTTTTTAATAAGGAAAAGAAATTAAAATAGTTAAATTCTGACAAATGTTAAGTTTCTTTTCCTGGTATAGAAAGGATTATTTTTCCTGGGAAATGCTAATGTGTTTATCTCATAAATTGTGTCTTGTGTGTGTGCATCTGTCATATTCAACTATTCTCTCTGTCTCTCTATCTCTCTATCTCTATCTCTCTCTGAGTGTGTGTATTATCCCGAAGGCTTGCAATTAATATGTTGATATATGCGATAATTATGAATAGTATTTATTATTATTATAAACTTAGTTCTAAAAGATTGACAAAATTTATTCAGTAATATAGTACTAAAAAAGACTTAGAAATGTCTATAAAACATTCCTATAGTCCAGACAAAAGCTGAGTACATAGAGGATTTAATTATTAAAGTTGTAGTTAGGGCTAATAGTCAAAAGTTATTATGCATGATAGATTGGATGTTATTTCTGATAATTTATGTTTCTACCTGCTGCTTCTGAGTAACAGAAATGCTTTTTAGTTGATACTTAAGGGCAATTATACAGAGAGATCCATGGTTATTATAAAGTAAAAAGTAAGACAGAATAGATTTATCAATTGGCAGGAGTTGTCCCTAGATAATTAGACTATCAATAATATTCAAATGTTTCGCAGCTTAATTTTTCTTATGGGAGAAGGCCCTGTTCTTTCAGGATAAAATTCTTTTAAGTTAATATTGAAAGGACTAGAGTTGTCCATCATGGAATTTTTGTGTGGGCATGATGGAACATGTCTCTTTTAAAATCTTGCAAAGCACTTATTCATCTGCTTCCTGTAAATAAACTCCATAACTCAGCAGAATTTACCCTGAAATTTTCTCAAATAAAACTTAAGGATAACAATTGCAATTTGTTTATAGTTGTTGATTTTCTTTGAATACAGTATTTACTGACAACTGCCTTTCCATGAATTCTGATCTGGCCTCTATAAACATCTTGCATGACTGAGCACCTTTACCTCTGATACTATCTTTGTCTTGACTATGCCTTTTCAAGATTGAAAAGATAAAATCAACTCTAGGTTTGCCTGGGTTAAAATTTTACATTTCCTGAATTTTTAAAATTTCTGATTTTTATAAAAACATATCCATTTAATAAAAAGGATTTTTTAATTTGTCTGCTGTATTTTTTTCTAAAACCACTGAGACCTGGTGCATACTTAATATTTTCTAATCTTAAAGATTATTTGCCTGAATAGTGCTTAAAATGTAGTGCTTTGTTAAAAAGTCAAGTCTGTATCTGACACTACAATCTAAATACAACTAGCCCTCAACTTATGACTACAATTGAGCCCAAAATTTATGTTGTTAAGTGAGATATTTGTAAAATGAGTTTTGCCCCATTTTATGACATTTCTAGCCAAAGTTAAGTGAATCATTGCAGTTCTTAAGTTAGTATCATGGTTGTGAATTGAATTGAATCGACTTTGCTTGTCAGAAAGACACAAAAGAGGATCACACGACCCCAGCACACTGCAACTGGCATAAATATGAACCAATTGCATCCAAATTTTGATTACATGACCATAGGGATGCTGCAACGGTCATAAGTGCAAAAAATGGTCATAAATCACTTTTTTCAGTGCTGTTGTAACTTTGAACAGTCACTTGTAAGTTGAGGACTACCTGTTGCGGGAGGAGGGGCGGAATTGTCTGTGAAATTATATAAAACTGTTAAACATGTAGCATTGATAACAAATATGGAGCCACTATTCCTGGTAAGAAAATACTTCCTCCATCTTTCTTTTGTTTAAATCTGTAAAGGACTTTGGAAGGCTATTTGTAATAGAAATAAATATAGTAGTAGCTCTTTTTTAATTTGCATGCTCTAAATGTGCTTAATTAAAATGTGTTTTTCATAAAGTCAAATTAAGTTGTTTGCTGCGCTAACTTAACCAGAGGAACTTGGTGGACAAAAATGTATATTTTACAATAATACATAATTTTACAATAGTTCCAATAACATGAAAACAAACTTGAGAAAAAAATGATTTTTAATGCTTAATGAAACCATTTTTGTGAACTCACTGTAAAGTTTCCAAAAATATAGAAATACATAATGGAGTAATATTTCATAGTATAAATTGCTTTGTTTAGGCATAAATTAAGTTTTGGATTGAAAAGAAGAATTAAAAGAAAAAATGCTTTTATTTTGAAAATGTTGAAAATTGTGCTATCTTAGAAGGATTGTGGTAATGGGAATTGGTAAAATATTTTAAAAAATGAAGTAGCATTGCCAAAGATTACATTTGAGGACTACTTAGCTTATGAGATGAGATTGAAGGGAGTGCTAGAGGAAGAGAAAAGGGGGATAGATGTACGCTTCAAGTTTTAAGGAAGGTAGGGTAGAAATTCTCAGCAGCATTGATGATGCTATTTAATTAGGCAGTGAAATGTCTGCTAGCAAATAACCAAGCTTGGAAAACACCAAGGACTCCAATGAGGGAGAGGGAATTCATTTTGTGTCATTTATATTCTCCTATACGCTGCTTTGAGAGTCCAGGATGGGTTAGACTCCTCCCTATTATGTCATAAAGCTGAGTCTGCCGTATAAAAGGCCAGCCTCTAGCCAGGTCCCCCAGCTTTGACTCAGCTCCTAGTCAAAACGAGCTTCGTGTCTTGGAAGCAGAGTTAAGGATTGTAGCTAGCAATTAGCTGGAAAAGGTTGCAGGTTTGATCTCAAGCCTCTGATACACAGCTGCTCCGAGGCTAAAAGTTTCACTTCTGGGTTTCTGTCTTTGCTCGGGGCTCTTAGAGCCTATAGAGCGACAAAGGCCCTCCAACAATTTCATCAAGGTTGCAGGTTTGATCTCAAGCCTCTGACATACAGCTGCTCCAAGGCTAAAAGTTTTGCTCCTGGATTTCTCTCTTCACTCTGGGCTCTTAGAGCCTATAGAGCGACAAAGGCCCTCCAACAATTTCCCCTCTTGCAGGTGGCCATTTTATTACCTCAGCACAAAGCATGAGGCCGGTGGCCATTTTAATTGGCCAGAAGCGTCCGTTTGTCTTATCCTGTGGCAATATTTCTGAGAGAACTATCCCAGTGAGATCAGGGGACACATATTGAGGGTTGCTTCCAGCACCTCTTGTGTACCCCTGGTTTGATCATGGAGGCCTCCAAGCAGACAGAAGCCTCTGGATTAGAGGCACACACACCCCTGGCCCAGAAGAAGGGGGGGGAAAAGGAAAAGGCAGCATGGCCAGTCAGCTCAAAGGGAAGCAGTGGCAAAAATCAGGGCCAAAGCCTTCGCTCCAAAGAAAGTTTCCCAAGCTGAACTAAAGGCTGAAAAAAGGAGGCATGCTGCGCTCAAGAGGCAGTTTGCTAAAACTCTGGACCAAATGAGGGGACGTTTGCAGCAGGCTTCCCTTCCAATGGAAGCACAGGTTGGCCAAATTGTGGGGCCCAGGGAAGAGGGAGTCCACTCTTCTTCCTTCTCCTATACCCAAACCTGGTCTCCTATGGTAACAGAGGAGGAAGGGGGTCTCCCCATTTTCTTCAGGCCCCTACAATTCCACCTCCCAACCAGACCACTCAGGGTAACTTTAGACATAGGCCCGAAGCTACCTTCACTCCCACTGCTGCTGGCCTACGTCCTGGAGAAGCCCACTCAGGCAGTGGTTCCTCTAACATTTCCCTAGTAGTCTCTTCTGCCATTCAGTGAGGATTAACACAGGGCTTCCAACAGCTCTTTCACCCTCTGGGGGGTGAACAAGATTGATTCCCCGATCCCTCTTTAGGGGCCCCTCCTAAACACAGGGAATACCTTAGACCTCAGGAGATTGGTAGGCCCTCTACTCAATCTGATTGGGGGGATTATGGGGAAAGGGATTACTCACTCCCCTCAGAGCATAGCCACTCCTCCGGGTCAGAGGAGGAAGAGGGTGAGATCAGAGATCCATATATGTCTGAGGCAGAAAGTTTCCTCCA
>AZIM01002753.1:172446-193028 GCA_000516915.1 Ophiophagus hannah | reverse complement strand
TTATACAGCAAATGTTGCCAAAGCCCCACCCACCCACCGGCCCCCACCTTCAGTCTCTACTTCCCCATAATTTGCCTCCTTGCAGCAAACAGCCTGGTAAGCTTCAGCACAGCCTGATTTAGCATGAGCAACTGATTGTCAGTTGGATCTGCCTCCCTGAATACCGATGATCAGCTGTTCCAGACTGCAGGGATTGCCATAACCTATCACCACCTCCACGCATCCCATTTTCGGCCTCCAAACACCCTGTTTTCGGCCTCCACATGCCCTATGGGATGTGCGGAGGCCAAAAACGGGACACACGAGGCAAAAAAAAGGGCACTCAGGCCGAAAACGGGGTGTGTGTAGGCCGAAAATGGGGGGCACAGAAGCAGTGGTAGGCGGTGGCGATTCCTGCAGAGTGGAACAGCTGATTGTCAGTATTCCAGGAGGCAGAGCCAACAAACAATCAGCACTTGTGTTAAATCAGGCTGTGCTGAAGCTGACCTTGCTGTTTGCTGCAAGGAGGCAAATTGCTGGGAGGCAGAGACAGATTTTTTTTTCTTGTTTTCCTCCCCAAAAACTAGGTGCGTCTTATAGTTTGGAGTGTCTTACAGTTCAAAAAAATATGGTAGTTGTGTAAATGAATTATTGTTTATAAACTCCTATATTTTATCTAGGTCGTTTAAAGAAGGAAACTGCACTATCAAAAATATCTGATGAAAGCATTGACAAAATTCAAGAAGAGGATGTGCCTGTCTTTAAAGAACTTCCTGGTGTAAAAGAAAGTGATGAAAGTACTATTCCCCTGACTAGCTGTGGAACAGAAGATGCTGGTGTATCAGATAATATTGCAAATGGTAGTCATCCACGTGTACCTTACGGTGAGAAATTAAGAGCTTATGTATTGTTTCTCTACATTTTATGTGTAGTGTCAGACTGCTATGTATTAATGTTTTAGCCCTCTAACAAATTTATAATTATCACAATTAATACAAGCAAAAAAAAATTTCTCTGAATAATGTATATGCAGACTTATGTATAGCTTTAGCCTCCACCAGATCTCGTCAATTATGCATCATCCTTGAAAAAAGATCTAGCATGCATACATCCTTTGTCTTCATCTTTTCTGTCATTTCATTTCAGAATTATTTGGGTATCTATTTATCTACTCACATTTGCATGCTTTCAAACTGCCAGGTTGGTAGGAGCTGGAGCAAAGATGGGAGCTCATCCCATTGCATAGTATTCAGGACTTGAACCTGAGCTTCCAGCTTTCCAGCCAATAAATCAGCGGAGCCATTGTGCTGCCTCTATAGCGAATATGGCACTAGTTAAATGTGTTGATTTTATCCCTGCCCCTTTCGTATCTTATTGAATTAATTTTAGTCTTGTTCCTTTTTAACTTTGACAGAGCCCACCCAGTTCTGGATGCTTTCTTATATTTTAGCCTGCAGCTGGACATAAGGGCTTGGCACTTTTAATGCATTTTAATTTGAACTACAGGTAATCCTCCACTTATAAACACAATTGGATCTGGACTTTTCATTGTTATGACTATAAGTAGAGTTGCACCGAGTTTTAACTTGTAAACAAACATCTAGTAAATCATCCTGGTCATTAAGCAAATCCCAATGGCATTTTTGGTTGGAAATCAGCAAAAAAGATCACAAATTGCAATCATGTCTGCAGGATGCCGGTTTCTAACTGCCTGAATAGCAATTATATGTCCACAAGAATGGTGCAATGGTTTAAATTTGAATATTGATCGTAAGTAACTTTCTGAGGCAGTTCTACCCTGATTAAACAAATCGTTGTGAGTCGAGGACTATCTGTGGGTATATTTTCTTAAATAAATAAAATCTACTATTTCTACTGCTTTTATTGTCCTATTTGCATTTGCTAATGAAGACTTGTGAAAAAAATAGAAAATAAAGAAGCAATATTTTCTGAAATGTGTTGCAAACCTTTTGAATTATCTTTGGAAAATAAGATTTTTCTGTAATATTTCAGGAAGAGCATTTTCAATGACTCACAGTATGGTGAAATCACCTGTCTCCAATGGTACATTTAATTTTGATGGCCACATGAAGAGTGACATCCATGTGTACCACACTGTGCACAAAGACTCGGGATTGTACAAAGACTTACTGCACAAAATACATCTAGATAGAGGGAATGAAGATAGGCCTTCGCAAGAAAATAACTACAAGTTACTGCGGCGCAACAATAGCTACACTTGTTACACAGCTGCCATATGTGGGATGCCTGTGCATTCTTCCTTCAAGGCTGCTGACATGTCAACCCCAGAAGACAGTGAAAAGCTAGTCACAGACACAGTATCTTATTCCAAAAAGAGGGTTCGCTATGACAGCTACTCCAGCTATTGCAATGCTGTAGCTGAAGCAGAAATTGAAGCAGAGGAAGGTGGTGTAGAGATGAAATTGGCATCAGAGTTAGTAGATCCTAATAATCCCAATGAAGATACTGCAGAAGAAGAGAGAGATGAACGGGACTCCTCAGAGGTCCATCTGCTTTTTCACTTCCTCCAAATCTTGACAGCTTGCTTTGGGTCTTTTGCTCATGGAGGTAATGATGTCAGGTAAGTAATAATGCCTGCATGTTTGTTCCTTTATAGCAATTTGTGAGTGTTGTGACTAGGTTCCAGTTGTTGAGAGTTCTTATAACATTATGGTCTTCTGCACTGATTCTCAACTATTTTAAACATTTAAGAAGCTTATTAAAATGGTTTTATCTGTAACTTTATATCAACTTTGACCTATTTCTTGCCGTAGTTTGTACTCATTTGCATGAAAAATAACACAGTTAAACCAGCACGAGCATATAAACTTACTAAGCTAATACAGTAATCAGAACTCTCATAACAAAAAGAGACTGTAATGTCTTATTTTCGTGTATTTGTTCTTCAAGATAGAGGCCAACTATTGCTAATAATTCAAAAATATTCTGTGCTTTCCTTCTTCTCCAAGTATTTTTAGAAGTGAAATTAGAATTAGCAATTGTAAAATCCAGCTATGTTATAAATGGGAAATGATACCATTTAATTCCTTATAACTGTCCACAAGATTTTGTATGATTGGTTAGAATAGCAGTTCATTCCAGGAAGAATGGAAAGCAGATGGTTATTATCAGATACCCTGTCTTGAAGACATTGGTGAGCTATAGTATTCAAGTGTTTCTGTTTTAACCTTATGGATGTTTTATAGTTTTTGCTTCTTTATTATTTCCTCTCCCTTTTTAGAAATATAAGAGCATCTCCCAAATTATATTCTGTGAGTACTTACTGGAGTTTCTGCAATACCAAATTGTCAATGGCAGATAAACAGCTTGAGAGACACTTCATTGGTATTATGGAAACATCCATACCTTTTCAAGACAGGACCATGCTGTTTTTTGCAGGAGAAAGGGGGGTGGAGAGGACAACCAGACTCAACAGATCTCCCTTAACATTAAACATTGCAATATTGCCATATTAGTTTATTTAAAGGATTACAGGCATGGAACACTATTCATACATAGAAAATGGAATATATGGAAATCCTGTTGACAGGTAATTACCAATTTTACATTGGCTATTAAATATATTACAAGCACAATATTTTTGTGACCTGTTTGCTGTTGCCTGTAGTTTAACTTTTTGAGAGTCACTATTATCAAAAAGAATGTTTTTTTCCATTTAGCAACTTTCAATCTTTTGCTTCTGTTTTTTTTTCCTGGGGTGAGGGAAGGGATAATCCTTTGTTTATACCATTACAATATGGAGGTCTTTTAAGGAATCCTTATGGCATTTGGAAGGGATTTTTTCCCCCAAAATATATTTTTCATATAAATGTTTTCATTCACCCTGAGTTGACAAATACTGCACATTAATATGTTGTGGAGAAGCTCTGATTCAGTAGAATATGAATAGAACTATAATTAAATGTTATATCCATGGTTATTCAGAATCTGGATCCATGGAGTACATTTACATTCACATTAGGCTCTGTCAGATGCTGGGACTTGTCATGTTGTGCTGAAAATTCTTCAAAGCTGGTGAAACTAATAAATAAATGGTTACTGTCCCATTTTTAAAATATAAAATCTATTAACACTAATATGTCTTTTCCTTTAGATATACCATGATTAGAAAAGATAGAAAGAAATTACAGTAGATTTATGTTTATATCAGTATAATCAACCTAATTTTATATCTGTGGTGGGTTTTTTTAAAGAAAAAAACTATAAAAACTAACATTCTACAAAGTAGATGGGACAAATATTACTTCAGTATGCATTCACTGGGACCCCTGCTTGTTTAACTACTAGTAGAATAGGAGGCATCTTTACAGAATTGTTCCCACTTCCGGTAGAGTAAAATCCTCTTCACTTACTGCAGGATCTTGCTGTTGAATATCTAAATTTCCACGATATGTCAAAAACAAAGGGAGATTTGCTAGTCAAAAAACTCCAGCATCCTAATTTGAGTCCCTAGTACTTTTATTTGGATTGCATCTACAATTATTATTTTTTTTCCTGTCTAATCAGAAACCAGATTAAAACATATCTCTCCCCCCCCCCCAAAATATTACTTAGGGAACAAATAAGAATTATACAACCTGCTCTTAATTTATATTGTATCTCTTTGTGAAGTCTAAGTATAAGGAGGATAATGATAATGAATTTATACATGCTGAAAACAGGATAGAAAGATAATGCAGAAAATAAACGGCTTGGAGCCCATCATGACATGATGTTTATCAGGTTCCCCAACTTGCCTGCTTTATTATTCTGTAGATTCCTATAATAAAAATTAAGCAAAAATCTAGAAATGTTATTTCCAAAATGTCTCTTCCCCTAATGTAGATACAATTGGTACCATTAGAAAATAAAGCAGTTTATGACTGCAAGCCAGTGCTTTATTTAGAAATATCAACAAGAAGATAAAAGTAAACTTGGATGATATAGTGTATCGTGAGAGGTTAGTTGTAACTGGAAAGTTAGTTCACAGTTTCTTTCTGGGAAGAAAATTTTGGATTGACTGTCTTCCCATGGCCTTCATTTTGTATTTGAGGGGCTGCCACGAAGAAGAGGGGATTAGCCTATTTTTCCAAAGCAATGGATAGAAACTGATCAAGGAGAGAAACAACCTAGAACTAAGGAGAAATTTCCTGACAATAAGAAAAAAGAAGCAGTGGAATACCTTGCCTTCAGAAATTGCAGATGCTCCATCACAGGAAGTGTTTAAGAAGAGTTTGGACAACCACTGGTCCATTAATTTCTTTTTCATCAGTGGTTAATAGTATCTATACATGCATTTTTGTTATTTAATGGAAGAAAATAGTAGAGCTGCTCATTTGAACAACTGCAATTCTGGGCAGTGTACAATTAACAAAAAAAAAGCAAAAACAAAAATCAATAAGTGATCAGGAACCCAAATTTATAATACTCCTTCCAGGAGGAAACTCTGAACAACTTGGCCCTGATGTCTGAGGAAATTGGTGGGCCTAGGTACAAATGTTTAGTCATTAATGTCATTTGAAATCAAGGGCTTTTAAAGATTTTGTTAACCATTTCGTATTTGCTTTGCACTCGTCAAATAGAACTTTTGCCCTTGGTTCCAACTGGATATTTTGGCAAGGCACTTAGACTAACTATAATCAGTGCTAGTTTGGGACTGTTATCTTCAATCCCTGAATTATACATTCTCTGGAGTCTCCATTGACACTGATCTGGGAAAGGACTGGTGCTGATATATTAAACTTGGGCTATTGTATTTAGCATTTTTGTTATCCCTCTGATAATCAAGTTGATGCTTTCTTAGTTTGGAAGATTACTGTGTGACAACAATGCACCCTTCTATTTTGACCACAAGTTTCAAATTTGTTTATTAAAGAGGTATAGCCACTGCATCTTATTAACATTATAAAAATTCAATTAAAAAGGTATTGTTTCCCTAGTTTTTGGCACCTGATGCTGTTTAAATTCTGTATCAATATTTTTATCAAAGGAATAACACAATGTAAATAGTGCCAGGCAGGAACTAGAAATTATCCAACTGATGTTATAAGATAGAAAAAATGGCCACCAAAATGCTTATGAATATTTTTTACATTTTTAGTCTGTCAAACCCCTAAGGACTTTTGGTGGTATGCAAATATACGTTAGAAACAATATGCAGTAAACAAAAACCAAACAAGAAATTACCAATAACTAATGAAAAGCTCAGAATAAAGTTGAGTCAACCAAACCAAAATGGTGTCAAGACACAAACGCTCTATGGAAGAGCTCTGATTTGAGCAGCTTCTGGAAGCCAGTTAGGGTAAGAACCAACTGAATGTCCTGGAAGGACCTTCCAAAGAAACACTAAAAAGAGCACTGATGAATTTTAGCTCCTCTCACATTCTTAAAGTGAAGCACTGCTAATAAGTTTTTCTGGTAAACTGAACTAGTTGGGCAAATTCCAACTGCAGTTTTAGATTTTTAAGTTTACATATTACATTTTCTGCATAAGCATGAGAATAAAAAGTTGCTGAAACTGAATAAAACATTGCTGTGATTGTGTGAGTGAGTAAATAATGATTAAGGGGTTGGATTAAGAGCCGGGAGATAATGATTCTGATCCACCCTCAGCCAAAGACGTTCCCGGATGACTTTGGACTAGTCATTTTCTTTCAGCGCAAATTACTTCACATGTTTGTTGTTTGAAGATAAATAGGAAAGGAAATACTATGCTGTCTTGAGCTCCTGAATGAAATCCAGGATATAAATTTAATAAATAGATGGTTTCTCTTTTTCCATTTGTAAGTATATGAAAAACAATCAACCTGAATAAGTCTCTATTCTCCTGCTCTTGTCCCACACTTCCATTTCTCTGCTCTTGTTGGGAAATTTATTTTCTGTAATGAACATATATATTTATTAGCATTATGTAAAATGGTTTAAAATTGAAAAATTTAAAGCTTGAAATCCTGTATTTAGAATTTTAAATACTGTAAGCTCATTTCAGATTTGTTTCAAATTTATTTATTGTAAATTGAATTGTTTTGAAATTTATTCAATTTATTTGTCCAGTGACAAATTACTCAACATTGTTCAGAAATGCTGTATGTTAATAATGGTANGTAAAATAACAGAGGGTTATTCTCCTTCAAATCTTCTTTTAATATCTCTCATCTTGTCTTAATTATGGGTCATAAACCCAATGAAATAATAATTCTGCTTTTGAATTACTACAATTGCAGTCTTTTAAGTAGGCATTATTGCACAACCAGTCTCAGAAAAAATGAGCAGGACATGTACATTTTGTCACATCAAGATGGTAGGTGGTTGTTTTATCAATTGGATTTCCTTAAAACAACCACAGTTTTTTCCAGGCTTGCACAAAAGTCTGACTGCTCAGCAAATAGCAGAAAAATGTATGTATGAAGTCCAATGTCTTCTAAGTCATTTGTCAGAATGAAAGAGTTCTAATGTCTGGCACTACTTTTCATGAAATTCCTAGGACTTTTCTAATGTCTATTGTGTATTCCAAGCTGATATGTATTGAGTCCTATATTTTATTTTCAAATTCCAGTCCACTTTTAATTGCATGATTTTTTAAATGGTTCATGCAAATGACCCTGAATATTGAGGAAGAGAAGGAGGGAACCTCTGCTTTTTATCTCTTCACCAATCTACCTTTGTGTTAGAGGTGAATATAAAACAAGGCCTTTTTTAGACTCCTCTTGGTAAATGCATAGATTTGCAATAGGGAAAACTTTACCTGAGGAAAACAGAGCTTCAAACCAATTGTTAGATTTGATCTCAGAAATGAACTTGGGGTTAATGTTGCCGTACTAACAGTTACATAGTCAATAGTTCTGAAGTCATCTGGGCATAAATATCATAAACCAATGATAAACTATCAGCAAAGTACTTTAATGGCTGGTCTATGTTAAGTAATATTCACGAATCATTTGCAAGAGTCTTTTTGGTATTCTCTAATAGCATAACAGCATGGCCACTATCCTCAGAGAAGCAAAAAATTAAGAACAATCTCAACAGAGATTGAGAAGACAGTATAAAGCTAATGCTTATAGAAAACGTCTCTTTGTAAGAAGCTAGTCTAATGTACATTAAGATGGTCTGCAGGCTATTTCAGCAAAGCATTTAGGATTTGATGTTATATTTTCTTCTTTAGCAATGCTATAGGCCCTTTGGTTGCCCTCTGGCTTATATATGATCAGGGTCGTGTAATGCAAGATGCGCCTACTCCTGTTTGGCTGCTACTGTATGGAGGCATTGGCATTTGTGTAGGCCTCTGGGTTTGGGGAAGAAGAGTGATCCAAACAATGGGAAAAGACCTCACACCTATCACACCATCAAGGTACGTGCATGTTGAGTAGATAATGTTTACTTTGATAAATTTTGCCATGGCATCTTTGCCCCTAATTATTTTTGCTTTTGAACTGAGTTGAATATCTTGTCTTTAAACTAACATAATATGCCTAAATTGTTGAGGTCTAGTTGAGCAGAAAAGTCTGAAGATGTCTTGAATAGCATAGAGAAAAGGCATAAATCAAAGTAGTTTAGTTTTGCTTTCCAAAACTAAAAACTGGATCCATGATTTTATTTGTTTTTAATGCATACTAGAATTCTGCTGCTAACCTAATTGCTAATTAAGCCTTAATGTCTTGGAATATAGATTAGATATCAGGTATCAGAAAGCTGCTTCACTAATTTAATGTGGATGTATGTGTGTGTATATAGTTTTCATTATCCAGCAGCTTCTTATTCTTTTAATATAACTCAATGATCAAACATTGGAGGAAAGCATTTGAAGAAGAATGGGTAAGCTTTTGGCATGTTGCAAGGTATAAACCCAGACTGATAGATCAAGATTTTTTTTTTAAAAAAAGAGTGACTGTGAAGTGTTTTCTTATGCTTCCTGCAGTGGTTTCACTATTGAGTTGGCTTCGGCGTTCACAGTTGTGATAGCTTCCAATGTTGGACTTCCTGTCAGTACTACACACTGCAAGGTATGCCTTTGCCCTGTGACTGCAGCCAAGCTGGTCTGGATTATTCATTTTTATTTTTTTAACTTTGCTGCTCAGATCGGTTTATAATGGCATGATACTACAGTAGGAAACTTAAATTGGATGTAGAAGACATTCCTCCTCATATTTTTATAAAATACATGATATAGGAAGTTTTACTTCCCTTCTCAAATATTTCATTATCTTTCAAGTTTTATACAGCTGAGCACTTTTAAACTTCTCAGCGCTAATTTATAACTAAATCCGTAGCCACATTCAATTTTATGTAGCTATGTTTTCCTTTCAAAGACAGCCATTGGATTTTTGCATACCATTTCATAGATCTTGTGAAAAAACTAATGTGCTTTTTATTTGATGCCAAATTATTCATATGGCTATGCAATTGCACAAGAGTATCAAATATAAATTCTATCTACATTTTAAAAGTAAAAGGGAAAAAAATCTAACAATGAGAATAGAGAATAGGCATTTTATTACCTGATACAGATAGTCTAAATGACTTTAGTTCATTACTATGAATACAGTAAGCTAAAAAAAATCTGTATTAGGCTTTCCCTGGGTGCTGTCTCAAGCTTTGTTGATAGATTTGGCTCTGAATAGCCATATTTTTTGTGTGTGAGTCATGCCACATGAACTTTGATCTGTTGCATTCTTCTTTGCCAAGAGGTTCTGACACTTTACATCCTTCATCCTGTCACTTTCCTGATGAATGCATGGCATGGGATTTCCTGTGTGTCACTTTTACGCTACAAAATCTCCATCTGTCTCTTTTTATTTCTTCACAGTGGATTTTGCATTGAAGTTATGTGTGCGCTAACCGTACTTGTAGCCTCAAATGTGGGTATTCCAATAAGCTCCACTCATTGCAAGGTATTGGAGTTTGCAGTGGTCATGCCAATTAAACACATTCAAAATCATTTAAGAACTTAAATAAATAGTACATTCTGATTTTTCCCCATTTTGCCTTCAGTATGTAATGTCTCATGATGTACAATATATTACATTGCTTACAACATCAATAATCAAAACTCAAAATGTGGAATTTTTATTTACCTTCAAAAAGGCTTTAAAGGTTTGAGTAATAAGTTCTTCCAAATAATAGGAAAATGATTTTTAAAACAAATATTAGATTATTCAGACCATAGTTTATTATTTTTATTGCTTATTATTTTTGCAACTTGTGAATTACATTGTAGAATTTATTTTAATAGTTTATTAACAAGCAATAAACTTAACATTTTAGTATTCTTGCTTCCGCATATTAAATTTGATGTTAGCTTTGCATTAATAATCGTTTTCTCACAAAGATTTTTTTTTCATTATGGACACTTGTGGATTATAGAAGTAAAAGTTAGGGGGAGTACCACAAGTGCAGTGCAGTCTAAGTCACAACTTTTCTATTTGAAGGCAAATGGTGTTTAATTTCAAACCAATATAAGCCTAGCTGTTTGAAATTCTAGAAATTGTAGCTTTTCAGTGATGAACTTAACTGCTTTTCTAATACATATTGTCATTAAAATAAATACATTAAATTTGTATAATGTATAAAATTGCTTCTAAAAACCAGTATAACTGATGCCCTTTTAAAATTTGGAGAGAAAAAATGAATTCAAACACATAAATGGCATTTTTTTAGTTCAGTGTTTAAATAAAATGTGGTGCTGTTTACATTCTGTTTGTACTAGCATTCCATGTTCTTTCTTTATAAATTCCTTTTAAAGACAATGTCAACCGTCCCACTGCATTAAACAGCAAAAGAAACTCCTGGGACATTTTTTCTCCAAGAGTATAAATTTACTGAAAAGCCATATGGGTACAGAAATAGAAAAACCAGTTCTGACGTTTTCGTGTACAAACAACATCGGAATTTTTTTTCTTTCCCCCCTGAACCTCCCAATCAGTTGCACTTTTTTTTATTTTACAAATGGCCTCTCTGCCAGATGATGGTCTTGAGGTTTGGATCTGTCTCATGCTTCCAGAGAACTTGCATTTCGGAGTTCCCTCCCAAACCTCCCTTATATCCCAATGCCTTCCCTACTCCCTTCCATTACTGTTGTCTGGTTGTAAGCAGGGCCATAACAACCAGGCTAGAACTTCAGACTCATCTGTTAGCTTTTGCATGTCCCACTCCCCCTAGTTTTTTTCTTAATTTTGTTGAAAAGAAGAAAAAAGCTAGCAAAAAAGGTGATGGAGATATTACTGGTGAGTCTGATCAGCTGGAAATCGTAAAAAAAAAAACCTACAAGAATGAGCAAGGGATTAAGACAGTAGAAATCATCTGGGTACTAGTACTGATTATTTGATACAGTAGGATGAAGTGTAGATGTTTATATTCCAGTATGAAATGCATTGAAACAATTGAGTTAGATACTGCAATTAGCAGTCACATGCTTGCAGATTTCAGGTCTAGATAAAAAACAACAACTGAACACTATTCATGCACTAGTAACAGAAATAAAAGAGCTTGGGAGCAAGATTTGGGACTATAGGAGATTTAATAACTATCCTCTCATTTAATAGTTGATCAGTTAGCAATTGTATTTTAGTTATGGGCACTATCATCTATCATTCTTGAATGCTGAAGATTGTGTCCTCCAATACTTGCATAGGTTTCTGCTGTGCCTGGCACCTACTCAGTGCTGCTAAAAATGTGCTACAGCTACACTGCCAATGTATATTACATGATCTAAAGAAGCTCATGAGGGAAATTCATTCTTGTGCACATGAGAAGAGTGTAACCATATTTTTTCTTTGAAATATGTGCTGATGCTTCATGGAATACCATTCTAGATGGTGTCCTAATCCTTGCTGTTAATCATTCACCTAGCAATTAAGAGGGATTGAAAAGTCATAGAATCCAGATAAACATGAGTAGAAACAATTTATTAGCTTCTATACATATTTATTCTAAGGGTTTGCAGTGTTTTGGATTTAATTCCCAAAATTACTTTAGAGCACTTAATGTACCATGTTTACAACTTTTTAAAACAATCACATTTTTCTGGGGTCACAGAATTCTTGGAGTTCGTTTGTTTGTTTGTTTGCAATCCATTTCCAAAATAATGGGGTTAGAATTGGTTGATCAGAAAGAGTCATTTGACTAGCTTTTAAGATACATTAAATGGATTATGTTGTTGTCAATAATTGGATAGAATTGAAAACTTTTAGAATATGACTTGATTTGCCAAGAAATGATAAGTGAAGTAGAATATATGTCTATAGAAATATGCCTTCGTATAAATTCATGTACCCATGAAACAGGTACTTATATGCAACAACAACCTAAATTCCTTTTCAGACATTTTCAGTAAAAATTACTCTATGTTGCAAAGCTTGAAAAGATCTTTGGTTGGCAGCATTTATTAAAGTTGCTCCATATACAAATGAATAAGAAATTTAAATGTCAACAATTTTTTAGAGCTTTTTAACTTTGGGCATCAGCTGACTGGCATTTATTTATAAACTGGGGTCCATAAATATGGTTGTTTAATGGTCACAGCACATTAACCTTTCTGATAATGTTGAGAAAGTGGAGGGTTGGGATGTCAATTATACCTAGGATTAAAATGTAACTTATTAAAGTGAACAGTTTTTCATTGCATCAGACATTAGACATACTTGTTGGTGGTTACTCTGATAACTAACCCATCCCTTTCCCCAAATCACTGCTGTGTGCCATGTAACTCGCAAGGTAGTGTGATGATGGTGATCAATAAAGAATTCCTGGCTATTTAAACAAGCAAAATTTATTGACCCTCAGTCACATATACATAATATATATATTTAAACATATTAAGATATATTTAATTCTAACTTTCTTCTCAAACTTCCAAGGTTGGTTCTGTGGTCGCTGTTGGTTGGATACGATCCAAGAAGGCTGTTGACTGGCATCTCTTCCGCAATATCTTTCTAGCTTGGTTTGTGACTGTTCCTGTAGCTGGCTTATTCAGTGCTGGCATTATGGCAATCTTAATGTATGGAATATTACCATATGTCTGATACTTCACTGTTCTTTCCAGAAAAAAAGGGAGTATTTCTTTTAAGTAAAAGAAGTCTCACCCTCAATACAGAACTCCCTGATCAACCATACAGTAAGAGATAGTCTGCAAGTCATTTATCTTCAGTATCTAACATCTACTGTACATACTATGAGTATCTTTGGTGCCATTTCTTCTGTACAATATGTGTGTGTCTGTGTGTGTGTGTCTGTGTGTGTATATAGACACACACCCATATACATACACGCTTGTAGTTGATAATACTACCTTAAGTTATAAGTGAGATGAAAATAATTGCCTAGAACTTAATCTCTAGTAAGACTTGTATATAATGCATCATTTAGTGGTGATTTTTAAAACCCATTAGAGAAGCTGGGACATTTGTCAATATAATAATATATGATAAAGCAAACTATAAACTGAGTAAGATTCTTTTTTGAAAAAAAGTTTAATGATACTGAAACAAAATAGTATGAAAGTACATTGGTAAAATGTGGTTCATATCATATTGTTGTGTATAATACTGTATGCACATTGATTTTATAAATACTTTTAAAATGTAGCTTTTTAATGTTGCATTTCCCTTATATATTTTGGATAAGAAAGTTTAGACAGTACCAAAGAAGGGGAATAGCTTGACAGTATTATACTGTTTGTCAGTATGTATATTTGCTATTGCTCTCCTTCCCTAAATATTTTCATTAGAATTCTTTTCTACTCATCAAACACCAGCAATGCCAAGATAATATTAATATTTTCCTGTAAGTAGGAAAGCATTATATTGTTGCAGTCTGTATATTATCTATTACCCACTGCATTTATTTTTTTAGAAATCCAGTTCTCTGCTTTTGTATATGATGAGTTCAAATTTCTTTTAAAAGATGTTTGCCATCATTTGTATGTGATTCTTATTCTGGTTCATTAAGAACAAGTTCAGGAAAAGAAAGATGAAACTGAAGTTCTGCCTTGTTTCTGTGATTACATCCAGTAAATCTCATCTATGCAGTGGAATTGAGCAATACTGGCAGTGTGCACATTAGTTGTGACATTTCAGTATCTAAAGAAAAAAGAATTACTCAAGTAAGAGATGTTTGGCTGTTAAAACTGGCACTGTGGAAAACTTTTAATATCATTACTAACTCCAAGAATCATTTGGAAGGATTAGTTCTGATATTAACAGTTGGTGAAGTGAAATCTGCTGCAGCATGGTTTTTGTCCTTTGATAACATCTCAATGTAGTAGTCATATCTGGCCAAACTAGGAAAGTCCACCCTATAGTTGCATGTACCCACATTGCTCCAGGTTAGTGCTGACATGGAAACATCCACAGCATGTTCACCAGAACACAGGATGACAATGAAGAGTGGAGAGATTGATAATGCTGCAGTTCCTGCATTGCTAAGATAATATAACAGGTTGTATAAGAAATCAGTTTTTACTTTTTGAAGAATTACCTTAGTTTGCCATCTTGTGTGTTTTATAAAATGAAGATATTAGTAGATAGATCTATCAACTAAGCTGCAAATTGATGTAATTCATTGTCTATGCATCTAATAAGGCATTTCCTGAGTAGCAGTTAAGAGACAATATTTGGTGTCCTTTTATTGCTATGGAACTCTGAAGCATTAGCATGTGAGAAGTTCTCTGGCATTAATCACAATGTTTGTACAACTCTTGTGTTTTTTTTCCAGAAGACTGCTCTGTCGTTTAAAACTTATTACTGTAATTGTATTTACTGGAAAGGATTTGAGGAAGCATTGTTTGAAGAATGTTGGGAGCCCAGAACTGTTGAAATGCTGCTAAAATTTTGATATATGAGCTTTCTTGGTACTCCATTGTCATTCTTTTTCCTTGGTCATTCACTCTAAATTTATAATAAAAGAATAAATTCCCTTCAAAAAAAAATGAAATTGGAGGTTCTGCCTATAATTAGCAGTTCAAGCTTCATACCTGCTAATCTTCTTTGCTATTGCTGTTATTTGCTGCTGTATTATTTCCAGTGCTTCCTTGATCTTCCTTGTTTCTAAATGATATTTCTTGATTAGGTATTCTTTGGTCTTCTTGTTCTTCAGCTTCTTTTCTTTCATCTGTTCTAGCTTGCTTGCATCTGATCTCAACTTGTTAATCTTGTTTTCCAATCTAATCTTCCATTTTTGTGGTAGACTGTTTAGCTTTTTTTTCTTCTCTTGATTTTGCATCCTAGGTATTCAGTTATAACTGCAGCTGTGCTGTACATTGGTTGGTTTGTTTTGTGCAGTGAGTTGGTGTTTATGCTTGATATTGCAGTATTTGCATCTTTTAATGCTTGTGCTAGCTGTTTCTTTGGAACAAGCTTCAATGCAGGCAGCCTTATTCTGATGTTTTTGTGCTGTTCTAGATGCTCAGTTATTCTTTGTTAGTTCTTTTACTTCTTTCATTACAAGGTTGTGTCTTCCTGTGGCAAAGGAGTGGGTGCTTGGTTTCTAAATGAAAACAATTGTATGTCTCTGTTGGATTCTTCTACTACCAACTTTCTCTGGTTTGCCTCTACATTCTGAATTACTTCTGGCAAGGCTTTGATTTCTTTGCCCTGGGTGAACCTTTGTAGTTCTTCCAATTCTATTTCTGTGAATACTTTATTTCATATTATAAATTGATGTTGATCTGCTAGCCTCTGTTCTGTTATTTCTAATTCTGGATGTTATTCTTTCCAGAATGGTGCATTCTTTTAAATATTCTCTTCTTGTTGGGCTTGCTCTGTAATAACAGATAATTATTTCTTTGTTTTCAATCACTATATATTTGTGACAACTGACAAGTAAACACGTTTTCTTCTAGTAGTCCTGCAGCTGCTGGCCCTGGTTGCTCAGCCAACAGTCCTGATTTCTTATGGGAGAGATGTTCTTTGTCTGACTCCTCTGATGAGACCTGTCCAGTATGGTTGAACCTCTGGCATAGCTCTCATCTTCCTCAGAGCACACAAGCCCCACAACCACATCAAGGTAGTGCCTCACTGTTGTTGTTGTTGTTGCTTGGACAGTCAGCTAGATGTTTAGGCTGGATTTGGCAATTTGATCTACTTTTCCAAGGATCTGGGATATGCAGATGTTGTTGTTTGATGGTTAGTTAAAGTTTTAGGTTGATTGGGACTTGAATTGAATTATTAAGTTTCCACCAACTGTAGATTACTCATACATAATAATAACTCAAATTCTTTCATTCAAATTGTTTAGTTCTGTGTTACTAGGAAGGCCACCACCACTTGTTTTAATTATATGCCATTTGCTTTACATATAATTACAGACTGTCAAAGACTGCTATTTGAAAAACAAATGTGGATTTAAATGTGCTCACATCATTCTAATAATCACCAATATTAATATCTAAATATGTCCAACATTTTGTGGATTATATACATATATATCAGCAGATTTTCAGCTATATAAATAGCAGAAGAAAATAATGGCATCATTTTTTCTCTGCTATTATTTGTGCTGATATGATACTTAACAATTTGCTGACTTCATTCATAACACTTACATCTTATACTGACTTGGCAGTTTATTGAGCTGGTATGGCTATTGCATAAGGATAGTCAGTTAAGAGCTATAAGAACAAAAGTGTTTTAGTGGTTAAATCATCAAAAGGAGAAGAGTTACACCCATAGTGAAATCATTAAGTTGTATAAGTTTTCTTCTTTCACAGTTTCTAAAATACTCTTGCAAAAAACAGGAGAAAGTGTTATGTGGCAATATGGAGATGGTTCTACAAACAATAATGTACAATCCCTATTTGTGATTGTTCATTTATTCAAAGTATCATTCATTGGACATTATTTAAACTTCTCCACATCTACTGTTACCATGTCAATTTAACTGAAAGTGATCATTACAGAATGGAAATCTCTCTGACGCATATACTGACACAATTCATCCTAAACTCAAAAATGCTACAGGAGTGTGAATGTAAAAATATTATGTAGAACTATATAGTTCAAGAAATCATACTGGTTTGTATAGGAAACCACAGGTTCAAACACTTCTCACTTCAAATGAAAATGCTCAGGAAGCAAGTAATAGAAAATACTTCACTAGATACTGAGCTGACAGTTCAAAAAAATTGCAATAAATATAAACTATCTTCCTTTGCTTTTCATTTGTATTTATTCAAACAAGTCCTACTGGGTTCAACTATTAATTAATAGACCATTTTAGCCAATTTTTCATTCAAAGAAATCCCACAATAATCAGTAATTGTCTCAGGACAATTCCAGATGTTGCTTCAAGTTGCTTCATAATCACGTAGAAAAAAATGGAGTTCCCTATTAGTAGAGACATATTATGGGATATCACTTGTGGCTTTTTTGTGTGTGTTGCAAGAACAAGCTTTCATAATAATAGCAATTCTCCAGCAACATGAATCTTGTTGTACACTGAATGGGCAGATCTAAAGCCATATCAGATAGTGCTGCCAGTTAAGTTGTACAGCAGGATAATCAACATTTTTCTTCCAGCTATTTTGTAATACAGATTTTACAAGTCACACTGTCGAATAATGATGAAAGTTGAAACTCAAAAATGTCTGGATTACGATTATTTAATCCTATAGGATTACAGGCAGGGTGCAGGAGCTACCCTCATTTCTTCCATTTTGAGGACTTCTAGGAAACCATTATGCATCTCACAAAAAGTTTCCTGCAATAAAGGAATACTGTGTTGGACAACTTGTATGTAGAGTGGTCTGTTGAATGTATACAAAACCTGCTTATTATGTCACTGCGTTTTTTTGATTTGTCTGCAAAGCATTCAGAGCTTGCTAGAATATGTGTTCAGACCTTGTTAGAATATGTTATCTTGTCTCTATAGCANTGAGATAAGGGAGTCTTGTGATGTTTTGATTTACTGCGCATGTCTCTGAGTTATTGCACATGNCCATTGTCATTCTTTTTCCTTGGTCATTCATTCTAAATTTATAATAAAAGAATAAATTCCCTTCAGACTACTTATTAAGCCTTTTTTACTCTCACTGTTCTATGAGATTTTACGATTGACACCAATTCATTTAACACAAAATTCTTTATCACAATTCGTTTAGCACAAAATTTTCCTTTTTATTTTGCATTTGTTATAATCCTTTTATTTATGCTCCCTCTATGTGAGATTGTTCAGTGTTTTGTAACAATGGAGGTGTGCACACACATTCACTTACATACCAAGTGACAAAATCTAAATAAAGCCCAGCTCTGTACAGCACAAACAGAAGCTTCTATTTATTGCTCTCGAGACTGTTTGTTCCAGGATCCAGTTCCATTGGAATTATTAAAGCCTTCTTCCAATAGCAGTCTTGTTAAAACCTTTAAGAGTGAGTTTCTAAAACTGAAGAAAAAGTAAGATGTTTGCATATTGCTATCACAACAATACTTAGAAAAAGGAAAACTTGGTAGAGAAAAAAAATCCACATTTTCAGAAAACTTGGGAGAAAAAAAAAAGTCCACATTTTCTTTTCAAGGCAATGCCATTATAATGCTTAGACTTTTACATGTTCAATAACATTGACACCGCAAAGCTCTGAACTTGAATGTACAATTTGTGACTCAAGTTACTAATGGCATAATCTGCATATTAACAAATATTTTTGTTAAACTTAATTAAGATTGGCTATTGCAGTTGCAAACTAGTATCCGCTTAAAGAAAATAATTTATTTTGAATCTCAAAGAATAGAAATCAAAATGATAGGGTATCCTTTTAAAATTCTAGTCTAAGTGCCTTTGGTCAGAAGCTGCCATCTAAGCAAAGGAGGAGTCCGGGTGCATTTTAAGTTTAATAAAGATTCTTAGCTGAATTGATTACAAAAATTTACAAAACACTACTCTACCTTCAGAGTTTGTTTTTAAATTAATTCTTGGATTAAATAAATTTTGACTGATTTTCAGCCTTATAAATTATAATAGTTATCTTTGTATAATTGACCTGCATAAATTAAACGGTTATCTATGTATAAGTGATCTGCTCATGTAATATCATTGAAGGAAAACAGTGTTCCCTTTCTACCTTTCTAAAGTATTCTGTTAATAAAGGAGAAAGGGAAGTTTTTGTTTGTATAACCCCCTCAATGTTGTTTTTTCTCCATAATTATATACTTGTAACTAGCAGGGGCTTGTGCGTGCTAAGACTTTATTTTCTTGCACCTCCACCCCACCCCACCCCAATTTCTTTATTTTAATTTCTGGAATATTCTGTACATCCTCTAGGGTTGCAGCTTGTCAAGTCATTAAAAAATATGCGCACACATCTGTTCATTAAACATGAGGAAACCACTCTATTTTTTATTTCCAAAGTGATTGGCATTCTTCTACATAATATGACAGAATAATTTATATTTCTATGCCATCAAGTCTGTACAGATTCTTAGCAACCATATGTAGGTAGTCCCTGATTTGCAACTGTAATTGAGTGCTCAATTACAATTGTAAATTGTTATAGTTGTTAAATGGGTCATCATTAAGTGGATCATTAAGTTAACATGTTGTTTACTATGTGGCCAGTTTTCACCAAAAATCTTACAAATTGTCATGTCACTGCAGAATGCTGCAACTTGCAGTAAATGCAAGCTGGTTGTCCAGCATCCAAAATGCAGTAATATAACTGAGGAGGGGCAGCCACTGGAACTTAAAATTTGGGTGGTAAGTACCTTTTATGGAGTCTGCCATAATTTCAGATGATAACTAAGCAACAGTTCTAAGTCGACAACTATCTGTAGATAGATTTTTATCTCTGTTCTCAGTCAGGTCCTTCAATCTTCCAATAATGCACTCATTGTTCCTGTAATCAAGTTCATCCAATTTATTTCTTTCCAACAAGACAGATGGCTCTTTAAAAAATATGAAGTATAAATAAAATAAAGAGAGCATTATAAAAATAAATAAAGCTTTATAATGCAGAGAGAACTAGTCTACACATAATGTGTCCAAAATACGTAATTTGAGCTTGGTTATTTGTACCTAGAATGACAACTTTTGCGTTGATTTATTTTTCTAGAGGCTTCTCCAACCGTAAATTTAAAAAGCATCAATACTCTTTCTATATTGCCTTTCTGAAGCCCTAATTTTATTTGCATATAGTGTTAAACGGAATACTGTTGCTTGCAATTTCCTGATTTTTATAAAGAAATCATGCATCTAAATTTTTGTTCCAGGGCCTTCATGGCCGGTCTGCTAAGGACTAGTCTACAACAGTGGTCGCCAACCAGTGGGCCGCAGCCCTCGCTGGCTAGGATGAGGTAATGGTGCCATTGCAGCAAGAGGGGGCTGGTGGCAGAGGCGGGCTGAAGTGCAATGAAGATGTCTGGAAGATGCAGGAGCGCTGCACTACTTGCATTTGCTCAGCACTCCCGCACCTTCCAGCTTGCCTCTCCTGGCCTGGGCTTTTCCTCGATGGCCACGGGCTGTAGGAACAACCCGGGGCAGGAAAAGTACTGGCTGGTGGTGATGGGAGGGGGCGGAGTGGGCAAGCCTGCAGTCTCCATCCAGTTCAGAGGCCTGGAATGGGGCGGCGTCGCCAGTTTTCTTGTCCCTCTTGGTGCTCTGCT